>MJUT01033995.1:1159726-1183434 GCA_002080005.1 Gigantidas platifrons
GAAACGTTAAAACAGTGCTAATCTACGACAGGAGAGACGTTAAAACCGTGCTCATCTACTACGGGCAAAACGTTAAAACAGTGCTCATCTACATTGGGCGAAACGTTAAAACAGTGCTAATCTACGTCAGGAGAGACGTTAAAACAGTGCTCATCTACGTCAGGAAAGACTATAAAACAATAGCTTAATTTGGAGACAACAATAAAAGCAAAAAATGTTCCGGTAATTAAAATATGACATCTACAGATGTACGTCAGGCGAAACGATAAAACAGTGCTCATCTACGTCAGGCGAAACGCTAAAACCGTGCTTATCTACATCAGGCGAAACGTTAAAACAGTGCCAATCTACGTCAGGAGAGACGCTAAAATAATGACACAATAGGGATCATTCACCAAATTTCTTTCGACAGACGTCGCTGTTGTTCCATAAGTGGTTAGCGGAACGTTTTAATCTCGATGACGCTTGAATTGTTAACATTAGGTACAAGGACACTTCAATATATAATGCCCTTATAACATGAATAGGAAAATTCTGTACATTTCGTTCACAAACAAAACTGTTCTCACGACTTTTTTTTATTTTATAAATCATAACATTATTGTACAAGTTAGATAAACTACTATGAAACAAAAGAAGTTACCCGTATTGCGGGATATTCAATACGGGCCGCTTCTTTATTTTTAATAGTTCTGTATCTTGTACTTACAACCATTGCGCTGGAACAGTTGACTACAGTACGACAGAGATATTAGGTTATTAATTAAATTCCTAACGGTGTATACGTGTATCACATTTAATTTCTTTGCATTAGCATAATGGGAAAAGGGTGTATTTTACTATGATGAAAAGATTTCGATGCTACATTTTTGTACCTGTAAAAAAATGCACTCTGAAACAGAATTTTTGTTCTGGGAAAAAATAGTCCCTTTATGACTAATAATAAAAATCTGGGTAAAAGGATAAAAAATCAAAACCATACATGTACAATACACAGGAACACAACAAATTCATTTATACCTTTAGGCAGTAATATACAATTTTCAACAAACACAGAAAAAGAACAAGTAATAATAAAAAAATCTTGTAACAATGAACAAATAGAATTTTCAAGTAGCATAGTTGGTACTTTATATCATTTAAAGGGGAGCTTATTCAAAATAAATTTGTTGCAGGTCCGTGGTTTTCTGTGCACTCCATTTTACTCCACCAATAAAACTGACCCCCACTGAAATTTGTTGAAAGTGGTGTTAAACACCAAACCCAGTCGTCCGTACGTTTCCAATCATGTACGTTTACATTTTTTTTTATGTTTGTTTTTATTGTAAAGAACGCTGGGTTTTATGCAAATTCACGATTTTTTTCGTAGCATTACTGAAATTGTAATTTAAATCGTTTGACTGTTCATTTCAATAACAGGTAGCTAACTAAAGTTATCAATAACGTTTTTACTTGCATTAGAATAGAATAAACCTACAAAAATCATGTGCTTTGCCTTTAGTCCTTAATCATTAAAAAGTTCATTATGCCAAATAATTGTAATCTTCAATATGTTTTACATATGTATTACAAAGAAATAAATTTGATAATTGGGAGTGGTGCGTGTATAGGTCAACAGATAAGAAAATTTTGTTGATGCCAAAAGGGTTATCGGAAGTCATATATCGAAGAAGGACAGGCAATGCACTGGCCAAAAGAAAAGGACAAAATGATAAACAGTGGTGGTCTACAAAAAACTACACAGAAAACTGAAGATTGATCAGCACGAATCCCGACGGAATTCTATCGGTGACAACTTGAGTCTTCAGTTTTACATTGTATGGCAGTTCCAGGTTTTTTTACGATGATCCGTCAGTCTGATTGTACAACATATTTGAATGCTACCAAAATCTGTCGAAAATAATTTAAAATAGTAAGAAACGACGAATTTTCTTTATTTCAGTATTTATTATGCAATTCATAATACATCTGCTCAAAATCTTTCTAAAATAAATGCTATGATTAACCCGCTTGTTGTCGAATCTTTAACAGTTAATAACACTACACGAAGAAGGAATATATTATCTGTATAATTTTGTACCAAATAATCTTAAAGAGTGTGATTTAGATTTGAAGATTGCCTAAATATAGAGAGACCTGTATATATTAATTCAAAATTTTGTATGTGGAGACAGGGACTGTATTATTCTATTTTGTTCACTTAGAGGTAGTATTTCCCGAAATTCATGTATACTTTAAAATGTTGCAATGAAGTTCATCAGTATTGCAGTGTTAGTAACCAAGCATCATGTAGACATTACACCTTTTATGAACATGTATAGGCTACACCAAGGTACATGCCGATGTGGCTTGTAAACGTCCGTTTTATTTCTTAATATGGTCATAAGAAAACTCTTTTCTTGCGACTTAAAGATATTACTTTTATTTTACATTTACTCGTCAACTAAATCTATACTTCTAACAGGTAATATATCCCGCGCTGTACTTGCTAAGCTTCAGTGTTTGCACCATCCAAGTTTTATAATTCAGTGCCCTCATTAGGTTAACGTTAAGATACAAGCGTCTTTGTTATTCAAACGCACAATTAACCACTTATGGAACAGTAGCGTCACCAAACGGGAGAAGCGGTGAATGATTCCTATTGTAATGAGAGTCACGTGATATAATTTAGACATTTTGTTTTTAAGAATAACAAATTGTTGATATTGTTGCCCGGTGAATAATTCCTTTATTTACCGGTAAGTAACCATCAGCAAGCCTCTGAACGAACACGTGTTATACCACACACACAATACGTAATTATTATAGGCAAACAAAGTAATGGCGATGTCAAATAATTGAAACTCAACTAATGTTAACGGTAACACAAATAGGCCAGGGAGGCGACAACGGTATGTTTTACATAACTTATTGGTTACCGGAAGGGATTTTGATTTTGAGACACCTGAAACATTTATTGAAGTATTAGAGAAAGCTAACATTGATGCGAGGAAAAATCTAACATAAATATACATGTAATAAACAAAAACAGATTAAACGGAAAACTTAAAATACTTCATTAGTATAAAATTGGAACTTATAATTGATCTCTTCGAAGTGTTTGGTTGCTTAAAAGACACACAATAAAATGACTGTTTTATATCTTCAGCATTAGAAAACGGAGAAGGTATTTTCTTATATATCGTATATCAATTTTCCAAGAAAATGCGAATAATAAATAAAAGTCAAGAGAAAATACAAGTTAAAACCGTTATGCCGTATTGGTTTGTGCATGGACGATCGCGGGTTAAATTCCAGGCTAAAAACAAAGACTATCAAATTGACAATGGTTATAATTCAGTCAATATCGCGGTGGTAAAGTGCAAATTAAGATATGTGATTGGTTTGTTATGTGTTGGGATGATGTCTCCATGAAAAACTGTTGATTCTGTGTATCGGCAGTATCAATATAAAAGCTTAATATCTTGTCAATAGGTAACGTTTTATCGCTAGTAACTTGTTATTTCTCTTTAGCCTCTAAACATATAATCACCCATACATCCCAACAGTAATCTAAGTCAATAACTAAGCATATTCCAAATTCCAAAACAGTTTCAGAGGAAGATTGTTTAGGTTTGTAGGGGGAAATTATAGTTTTCCTATTTTAGTGGGTTTTGTGTGATGAAGATGGTATTTAATGCTTTAAATAAATAAGTAACAGATATGTAAAAGTTCCATTTAACCACAATCATTCTACAGACCTGTATTCTGTTGTAATCCATCATATATATGTAAATCTAAGTTGGAGGATCTACAAGACAAGACACATAAACACCTTTATACTAAAGTGACATAACTTTTAATTATTGGAGACAAGTTACTAAATAGTTATTCGTTATGGTTGGAACTCAACACCTACCAACACGAAAACCATAATTTTTGGTACATCTTGCTTAGCATCTTGAATGGAAAGACACGTCAAAATAATCAAATATATCTATATTTAGCAGCTTATCTATCATATCAAAGAAACTACAACTCAACCATAGGAACCACTTTCATCGTCATCATATGATATCAGGTTTCATCATAACATGAAATATCCTACTATTTATATCGTGACATAGATATCAACTATAACTTAGTATTGATCATTGATCTGTATATGCAATATGTCTCCCATCATCATTAACACCAATAAATGGTTTTGTGAATCAAAGATACTAGGTATCACAAAACGGTAACAATTGTTCATAAAACTTTCTAACACAACTTCCGATTTGAATTTTATATTTATTTCTAACTGTATCTTTTAAAATCCATTGACCAGTATATTTTCCCACTCTTTCGGCAGTATGGTAATATTGATATAATTGTAAAGTGATGATCTATAGGGTGGGGGTTGACAGAGGAGTGGTTGGTTTTGCTATGATTAGGTACATTGTCGACAACAGCTATATGTTCAAATGTATTGGTACATTTCGTTTATCTTGCTCCATAGCGATAATAAACGAAGGAGCAAAAATACCACACCATCAGAACAATTCCAAAACACACTAGGCAAAAGCGACATTTCTAAAAACACATTCATGTGACTTATCTCCTTCCTGCCTTGAAAATTGACTGCTTAACTAGCTCCTTGAGATCCCCCCTCCCTTCTTAGGGGAATGATGCGTTCGTGTAAGTGTATTCCAAATGTGAGTAAAATGCCTCCATTCACATTAATAATACAGAAACACACAGTTATTTTAATTTTGCACTTTTAACTGTTATTTTGTTTGTTGAATGTATTCAGTACTCACCCAGTGTCTACAGTTGTGTTATAAATTGGACTTTCTGCTATAAATAGAAATTATGCTTTATAAAGTAAATTATGTTTTAAATTCGTTGAATTACGTTTATCATTTACACATTTCAAATCTTTAACTTGTATTCTATTCTGACTACTTGGTATTACTATTCTCACTTCTTCATAAAACACAATGGTGGGGTAATGAGTGCGGTATATCGTGTGTTCGAAACCCCGTCGGATAAAACCAAAGACTATTTAATTGGTATATTTTGCTTCTCTGCAAATCACCCATCACTAAGGAGAAAGACCAAGGACTGGTTGGCTCAGAATAAGAATAATGTGTTAGAGTGGAGAGAGATGCCTACCCGCGGACTGTTGTTTCAGTAAACTAGGACTAGCATCAAAGCGGACATCATTATCATCCCATCGAATATGTAACTTATTCTTGTCATGATATAGCTGCAAACATTTCCCATTGGCGTTAAACAACACTCACACACTCACTCACTCTCTTCTTCATAATAATATCATAATTGTATGAGTTGTTATGAGTCAGTAAAAACACAGTTATCATTGTCGTAGATTTTGTTGGTAAATCAGCCACGATTCCGCTGAAATATTTTTTCTGTTTTCTTCTCCATTTTCCGACATAATTATTTCTGATAAGATACGTACTGAAGCAAAGTGTTTCAACTATTTGTAGACATGTTTTCAATATGGAATTAATATTTTCTCTTTCCTTATATGCATTTGGGATATAACTTTACCGGGATGCCATTAATGTGTCAAATATATGGCCTACCCTGCCGCAGAACCTTAACTCAACATTGGTTTGTATGTGGTTCGTGATATTTGATGTTTTGACTTATGGTTTTTCATATGTTTTTGATTTGTTTTTATTTTTGTCTTGTTTTTGTTTTTGTTTTTGTCTTTGTTTTTGTTTTCGCTTTGTCTTGTTATTTTTATTATTTTGTTTACTTTTTTCTATCAGACTTTCAATATAATATTTGTACGGAATTAAGCATTGTTGTTCTATAAATAAAAGGGAAAACATGCACCTGTGTCTCAAATCGTCCATGCATGTTCTTCAATGTGCATGACACTACAAATACCATCTGGACTGTTTATGTAATAAATGTTGATTTTGAATGCATACACATATATTTGGGTCAAATATGATCAATAAAATATTGAGTTGGGTGTTCAAATGAACTTTTAAAACAGATACAGTTAAACAGTGATAATCTCATATAATGTGACATTACATGTTCATCGTACTCGACTTATATGGTAAAGCTTACATATACATGTAATAGTACTTTTCACTTGATGATATATTAACTAATTGACCAATCCGAGCTTAGACCATATACTGAAGCAGTCATTTTAAAAGAAAAAAGACCAGTTCGCTTTGTTGTAGTTTGGTAGTTTGGATTTTTTTTAATGTAATGGCATAAATATTCTTGGTAATTGAAGGTCAATATGCATTTATTTAATAAGGATTATTTTTAGCCCAGATTTGGTTGGATTTATTTGTATTTTAGTCTTTATGGAGGTCTTGAGGCATGACATATAAATTCTGAATTTCTGTGTATCACGTTGCTATTTTTAGAGTAGGGGATATCACAGAGCATGGAATTTCACTGTATGATTTTAAACATCCCATGATATTCTTACAGAACTCTGACGAATCGTGTACCTTTCGGAAAATTTATGGTGTTGGAAAGGTTAAACTTCGGACAAAATAGTCATATAGACCCGAAAGAGCACAATTTTGGAAGAAAATCGAAAAACAATTGGTGATTTTACACCTTATTCCCTTTTGAATGATAAAAGCAAGACAATATTAATTGAATATAAGTCTTGTTGTACATGCATTTTTGCTTCCAATTCTCCAATATCACCCAGAATATGACCAGCCCCGGAATGTTAACATGAGTAACCGTCCTTGTTTCGTCAATTCACTCATGTATCTATTTAGATCTATGCATATTCATACCTGGTTTTCTAAGTCTATATCTCTTCAGAATATAAATAAATACAATAAGTAATCCTACAACCACAACTGCTGATCCAATGCCAGCTCCAATGCCGATTGATGCTGAACTGTTGTCATCCTCGGATCCTAGCGTAAAAAGGTGGTTCATCATGAAATATAATATCATTGTCGTATGTTATTTTATATAGAGCGGCCGATGTTGTTACGATCGTATGTTAGTTATATTTTTATTTACCTGTGCAATAGATGCCCATCATCGAGATAAATTACCGCCGCTGGCGAGATTTACTTGACAGATATTGTATATGCGGTCCATTCAGTGACCCCGTGAATATTTATATGGTGAATGATATGTAATTATAAGATTATCTGTGACCCCACCACAGAAACTAGATATTAGTGAAATGTTCAAATGATATTGACATCATTCTAGCTTTGTTTCTGTAAAATATCATTTTTACAAACAGCAAAGATCTGCATGTTTAACTGTATTATGTCAATGCACTGCATACAATTTAATATGTACAGGCGCCGACACATTTGAAAATATATAATTCCCTCACGAATAACCCAGTGTCGTAAGCAATATGAAAAGCGAAAGAACGAAAAATGAATTGAAAGTGAATCTTTCGAATGCACAAGCGAAGGACGATACCATGCAGGTACGCCATTTTGGCGTTCGTATATAACTATAATTGCCAATATTGTATTATCTTCATTGTCCGTGTACATGTACAAAAATAAATTACATATTTAGGGAGATAATATACAGATAATACATGTTGCAAAATGACTTTTAAAATCATTAGCGATATCAGAAATATATTGAATAACATAATTTACGAGGACAAAAATACAAATTGGAATGTATTTTCTTTCTTTGATATCAATATATTTATTTGATATTGTTAATGTTGGTATGCCCTGAACAAATACATGGAATCAATTTTGAATAATGCCCATAGCTTTACCGATAATCTGCATGTGCGAATTGAAATCTATCCATATTATAATTGTGCATGCTGTATTCATTTAATCTTTGAATTAAAACACAAACTGATAAAATAAATATATTTTCACATTCTATCTATATGTATTATTATTCACATTGTGTCAATCTCAGAAGTAAGCATCACTTAACTGGTCACGGTACGAAGTCATATATATTTAACTCAGTAGAACGGAATACAAACATACACTATATATTTACTGAATTAAACAATTCTAAAATTTACCTGGACACAACTTTATAGAGCATGAATCAATTTCTGTGTCATTTCCTTGACATTTTAAACCCCCATGTGCAGGCTCTGGATTGTTACATTCCTGATATCGTGACGTTGATCCACTACCACATGTCGCTGAACATGAATTCCAATCCTGCCATGTACCCCAGTTTCCATTTACTAAATATATAAAATGAAAAATAAGTGTTAAGAAATACGATTACAATTGAAGAATCACCAGAATATAATTGTCTGTATTGTCTCAATCATCATAGAGTTTACAAGTTGCCGTCCACATTAAAATATTGCTATTTATCACGATTTTACCCTTTGGGAACATTACTGTCCGCGTATATTTCCTAAAAACAGAAAAGCATCCGCACTTTTGTCGACACTGTTATCTATTTCGAACGTATAGAACCATACAAATATGGACGGCATATAGTATGATATTGCTGTTGCTACATAAGTTGTACACACACAAAATAAACGTGACCTGATATTGCAAATGTACTTGTTTAATTACCTTGTAAAGAATCCCAATTTTGAACATTCTTTTGCATATATTTCATTATTCTACAAGACGATTTTAAAGTCTACATTGTATACATAAGCTGAATCTACTATGTTAGGACAGTGAGTACATGCTTACACATATAACTCTAACACATACCTGGACATGAGATGGTTGTAGAGCATAAAGCAGTTTCATAATCCAATCCTGGGCAAGGAGAACCACCATTTATTAGTGTTGGATTGTTACAAGACCTATATCGTGTCCTTTTTCCTCCATCACATGTCTTTGTACATTGAGTCCAACTTCCCCACCAACCCCAGTCAAATCGGGCTATGGTCGCACACGCCCGAGGGAGGAGAACAATAGTTTTAGTAATAATTACATATGCCCGAGGGAGGAGAACAAACCCCAGTTTCCATTTACTAATAGTAAAATGATAGGCGTTGTTGATGAAGGTTGATTTATGACATTTCTAGCTTCAGTACAGCAGATTTCAATAAAATATCAAATATATCTGTTGATTTTCTGTGTTGTTGATGTATTGCACACAATATCAAATAATGCTATACTACAATAATTCCTGTTTATCAAAGTCGTTAGTTATTTTGATGGACATGATAATTCCATAAAATAATCACCCACGACTAGACATTGCTGTCATCGTTGTCAGTAGGAAATTGACTACCAATATTATCTAATGATGAATAAATACTGTAGATACTGGGGTAATACGAACAAATTATCTACATACTGTGGTAATATGTGTCTCTTCATGATCTAACTCTGTGTAATTTCTTGTGTACATGCCTCTTTATTTGCATATTGTCACCGTATTTTTCCCATGGATAATTTATCTATGTTCAATAGTCGAAGTGTTACCTTGTCTCGTAAGAAAATCTAGAGATAGACATAATACATGTGGTTAAGGGTGTGTAGTTTTATTTCTAACTACCGCACGATCACGACCACGATGTTAAATATCGGATGTTAATTTAGTCCGTATAATATTGTAATATAGTATCCTATATAATAGTAATACAAATGTCGATATCAAATTGAATACGCACAAGGCGTTTCTGCAATAATATACAATAATGGCCCTCGGAAGAGGTGAATATCCAAAATGGTCAACCCCACTAGGGTTATTTCCCCGCGGGCTTAACCCGAGGGAAAAAGCCCTAGTGGGATTGACAATTTTGGATATTCACCGATTCAGAGGGCCGTAACTGTTTTATTATGCCGAACAAACAGTTGAAATATACTGTTTAATATTTGAATTGTTAAAGTATTAGTCCATGTTTTTACACCGTTGAATAAAAGGGTTATTCAATGGACGTGTGTAATTCTTGAGCTTATTCACCGTTGAATAATAGGGTTATTCAATGGACGTGTGTAATTCTTGAGGTTATTCACCGTTGAATAATATGGTTATTCAATGGACGTGTGTAATTCTTGAGGTTATTCACGGTTGAATAATAGAGTTATTCAATGGACGTGTGTAATTCTTGAGGTTATTCACCGTTGGCGGCGATTAGAAGCAAACAATATCCAAGATTATATTATGTAATGTGATTATCTTTTAACCAATATAATTGATTCTTTATTATGTGAGGTATAATAATATACAATTATAGCCTTCTTAGGAGGTAGACATCCAGAATTGTCAGCTTGTGAGGGTTGTTTTACCGAGGGTTTTATCCCGAGGGAAAACAACCCTCATAAGTTGAAAATTATGGAGGTCCACCGACTAAGATGGCCATAATCGCTTTATTAACCGAACAACCGTTTTCAAAACTTACAATTTTTTTTAAATGTTGTCAACACACGATAATAGTCATCAAAGTTGGAGCTATCGGCATTTGTTTCCAGTAAATACTGCTGCAAACATATGACTGCGGATTTCGTAGAACGCTTTGTATTCTCGGCATTCTTTTCAGAAAGGATTTTCGCTATTTCTTCCTCTGAGCTAGCGGCAAACCGACCTGAAGTTGCCATATTTTCTACACAAACAGACGATTTCCGGTTTGCGGTGTTATCGCCAACTAGTGGAAAAAAACTTGGGGTTGTCGAGGGTGACAATACTATTATTTACCTCGCACGGTGAATTTTTGGGATTGTCTAAGGAAACGTCACAATTGTCAAAGTCATGTGACCGCTGTTCGGACCAATCCTAGATACATATATATAGAGAGGTTTAATAATCTCCATTGTGTACGCTCAAAATCAAAAGATTGGAAAATCAAAAAAAAAAGTATAAACAGGATAGTCAAATCGCGTTATGGTCAATTATGCCCGAGGGAGGAGAACAATAGTTTTAGTAATAATTACATATGTCCGAGGGAGGAGAACAATAGTTTTCGTAATAATTACATATGCCCGAGGGAGGGGAACCATAGTTTTAGTAATAATTACATTTGTCTGAGGGAGGGGAACAATAGATTAGTAAAAATTACATATGTCCGAGGGAGGAGAACGACATTATTTAGTAATAGTAAAATTTCAATGATAAGTATATCTAATAAACCATGTCAGTGTCGAAACACTGGTTACTTAGTGGATGATACCTCCGAAGACTAATAGTCCACCATCAGAGGTATTAACCTAGTGATAGTAACACTGACAACTGGGTGAATGATACCGCCGGAGACTGATAGTCCACCAAGAGAGGTATCAACCTAGTGATAGCTACACTAACTACTGGGTAGATGATACCTCAGGAGACTAATAGTCCACCAGCATAGGTATCAACCTAGTGATAGTAACGATGGCTACTGCATATTGAGTACATATATCTAAGTTGATACGATATTCCAAAGCTTGTGGTTCCTATCAGGATTTGCCTTGATAGATGGTTGCTGCTAACAAAGAAGCTAGTGAACCTTTTATTTAAGAAGGGTATGTCGATAGAAGATGATGTTATTGCCAATATTATATAATCACCAAAAAACCTGCTTACACCTATCTTTCATATAGGAAACCTTGTGTATTTTATTCATTATACTAGTACTTGAGTATAACTTTTGAATACCTTATTCTCTGCACAATCAATGCATATAACCACTAAAGTAGTGAGTTCAAACCCCGTTCATGGCGAGGTGTACTCGAAACAACATTATGTGATAAATTTGTCTGTGATGTGAGGTATGTCTGTTGTTTTCTCCGGGCACTCCAATTTCCTGCACCAATAAAACTGACCGCGACGATGTGACTCAAATATTGTTGAATGTGGCGTTAAACACCATAAACCAAACCTGAAATTCATAAAGCTTGTTTTTCTAATAACATTGGCTGAATTATTTATTGCAGATATGCTATGTACAGTTTGGAACACAAAATGCATTTGAAAACTTTTTTTTTTCAAAAATAATAAATATAAACCTGTAAGTTGCAAAATATTCCCATTGTATGTTATTCACACTTGGTGTATAACTTTAGAAAAACATAAATATACAGAATATTGAAGCTGCTGTTGAAAACAAAATGGGACGATTTCCTAGTGTATATGTTCCAGACCATACGCGTATTGGGACCGTACGCGTACGGTCCGGACCGTATGCGTATATTTTCAAAATACCTATACGGTCGGACCGTACGCGTACGGTCGGACCATACGCGTACGGTCTGCCTAGTTTCAAGAGATTATCGAGGCTTCAAAAATATTTTACAGATCAATGTTATTCGAATCTAAAATATATTTTAATTATCGCAATTGTACAATTTAGAAATAAGTCTAATTTAATCTATTATAAACTTACATGTCCTGAATTTAGTATGTTCGTAATAAGTGAATTCTGCTCACTCGCAGTTAACAACATAGTTTGAAATTGAATAAAGTTATTAAAGTAATCGTCAGTAAACAGAATGTGGGAAGAAACATTTGAAGCATATTTAGGAACTTTATTACAAAAACCATCATTACTCGTGAGAAGACCGGGAGAATTACTAATGTTTTAATGAATGGAAAACTGATTCAGCTAGATTCCGGCAATATAAGTACCTCATAATTTAAATATAAATGCAAGGGAACATGCATGAACAAAACATGTAAGTGTAGAAAGTCCGGCGTTCCTTGTAGCAGCAAGTGTCACTCTGGGCGTGCATGCGAAAATCAATCGTAACTACTCGGCCATTCTCGCTACCCGGCAAATAACCTCGTACGTAGATAACTCGAATAATTCAAGCCCTTTCCGTCTCCGATTCTCTCCGCTTCTAGCGACCAGCGGGAGCGTAATATAATGACTGGATTATTCGGGTTACGTACGTAGATAGTATAAATTCTTCTTAAATTGAAGTTAAGCTGCACAAAAATATAGTCCACGAAAATCCAATATGGAAGACATACTAAGTAAAATATAATCATGCAAAACTAATTAAAACTTTAACTTTTATCCATGAAAATAATTGAAATATAGAAAATTCTTTAAAATATAACTTTATCAAACTTTGATGTAACTGACATGTGAAAAGTAGTTCTATGTATCCGCCTACTACGTACGAGGTTATTTGCAGGGTAGCGAGAATGGCCGAGTTGTTACGATTGTGCGAAATGTGATTCAGGTAGACAATTAAAATTATAGTTCAGAAACTGTTTACTTTTCATGAGATGGTGGTGTTTTGATTAAAGTAATAATAATTATGATAAATGTAGTTTCTAAAACTCAATAAAAGTTTATGATATAATGTTTGTATTGTAAAAACCCATATGGTCTAAATACCCGTATGGTCCAGCTCGTACTAGACCATATGAGTATACTCATACGGTCGGACCGTACGCGTACGGTCGGACTGTACGAGTATACTCATACGGTCCGGACCGTACGTGTACGGTCCAAATACGCGTATGGTCTGGAACACATATTTAAGGATTGATAGCAATTTGTGTTCGGTTAATGATGAAATAACCTCAATCAGGTTGTGTATACCGTGTCACTCGCAAAGCGGGTTACGCAAGGGTGTGTACAACCTGATTAAGGTTATTTCGAATGAACCGATCAAATAATTTCGATGAATCCTTATAAATTAATTCAAATTTTTGTTTGTTATGATATTGAAAATATATTTTTATTTTTTTTAAAATAAGGCAAATAATCGGAAATAAATTTAAATAACCCCAAATGTGCCTCATTTAAAGAAAATTACCGGATGACAACGGCACACGACGCCTTGAGAACGTCGTCTATTTTTAGATTCCGTTCATTGACAAATAACCTCAATTTTTTAAGCCAATCAAGACACGTATAAAATGACATGTGACTTTAAAATTGATTTATACATGTATATATACTGATCAAGAAAAGCTTAGCAACAACTGTTTTTAGTTTCATATTTTCAAAAATAATTTAGATTTCAATGTATAGCAATAAATATATTGTCATAACAACCACTAACAACACTAAATAGGAACATGAACGTAAAAGAATCGTAATTCACAAACTTCCCGATATGCAATACGTGACACATGATGAATTTACACAGAAATCCACAATGTCAGTATCTTGTCCAGGCCCCGCTGGCAGTAATGGTAGCTCTACATCTTTTTTGCATGCCTCTGATGATTTGTAGGAACTTGTACTGTGGAATAGCGTTCCATTCAATGATGAGCACATTCTCCACGGAGTTAAATGGATGATGATTCTCTCGAATTTGTTTGTTTAGCATGTCCAAAACATGCTTAATAGGAGCCAGATCAGGAAAACGACTCGACCAGGGTAATGTATTAATATTGTTGGCCTATGAAATATTCATGGAGAGACGAGCGGTGTGTAGCCGAGCATTGTCCTGCTGAAAGACTAAACGATTTGTTTCTGTGCATGAACGGCATCACGACAGGATGTAAATGTCATCGCAGTAGCGCTGTGCATTCAGTGTTTGTCATATCACAATCAAGTTGGTCTTCCCCACAACAGTAACTAACTGCCAGCAAAGCGGTCAACTGGCATAACACAAGCCGCCGCAATGCGTTCACCGGGCCATCTCCAGACACGAATGCGACCATCTGCAAACTTTAGCGTGTATCGAGATTCATCCGAAAAAAGTACTGTCCCCCCGTTTCGGCGCTATTGCTGATTTGTCCATGCATGTCGCTGTCTTTTGTGGTGGACAATTAACTACATACCTTTATGTGGTCTTCTTGATCTGAAACGACAAGCTTTAGATTTATTGCGGACTGATTCCGCGGATATGCGGATTTTAGGTGCTCACCATACTCTGTCGAAAATCCTTGTTGCTGGTAAGAAGCGGTCACGACCTGCTGTGATCCTGATGTGACGTTCGTTTCTAGGAGTTAGACGTTTTCGTCTACCGTATCTTGGCCTATCCTTAACTGTGCAGGTGGTCCTGAAACGTTGTGATAACCTCCATATGGTTGTAAGGTGAACAGCAAATGACACAGCAACGTCATTTACCGTCATTCCGCCTTCCAACATAGCGAAGGCGGTCATTTTGGGGAAGTCTTCTACGGCGCCCCATCAAACTTTTGGTTACAAGAAAAATGTTTTTCTTCTGTTTTGAACCTTATTCCAGAACAAATTGTCGATGAAATAAACTTTCGGAAAGCATAAACAGGTAAGACAAGTAAGAAAGCCCTACAGCACAGGCAGCTGATTTTCGGCGCGAAATGACTCAGGCAAACGTTATTGTACCTGTTTTAAATGTCTTTTGTATTGATTAGCCATATGATGTCTATAATATTTATAGACGCAAAATGTGAAAAAAAATTTATTAATATGCGAAAAAAAAATTGTTGCTAAACTGTTTTTACTCAGTATATTATATGTACTCTGAAATTTATCTTGGTAATATTTTCAATATGCATACTGCATGTTATTAACAATAGGGGTATACCTTTACAAAGTTTGATTTGCAGATTGCTGATGCTTTGTTGTGGGAAAAACATTTTATGACTTTTTACTCTTGTTGTTTATTGCATGAACTTTTTGAAACAAGAAATGCTCACTGTCACTGAATCTTTTGTAAAAAAAATATCTTTATACTTGTAGGATTTTCAATATATAACCTCTATATTATTCTCTCAGATTTAGGATGAAAACACATATTCATGTTGATTGATTGATTGATTGATTGATTGATTGATTGATTGATTGATTGATTGATTGATTGATTGATTGATTGATTGATTGATTGTGCATAACGCCAATTGTAAGCAATATTTCAGCTATATCAAGCCGGAATACCAGCAGAGAACCACCGACCACCTGTTTTGTAATTTACAAAGCCTTGCGCGAAACCACGCCGTATTGGTGATAGACCTGTATGAGTTGCTAGGTAATCAAATTACCTGGCTTAAAGAGTCACACGGTCCATCGTACTTAGGAAGACTCTAGAGGGGAAACATCTAATATTTTATTCATCCTACATAATTTAAATACTTCTTTTGAAGAAGTATGAAAGCTTAAATGAGAAAAAGTAAATAGTTTGATTACCTGTATAAATTACACACATCAATTTGAAGAAAAACACAGGCCCAATGTTTTTCCCTCCGAATAATTTTTTTTTTTTTTGCAAAAAAAAAATCATGGCACATGAAGATTGTCTTTACCTTCTCCTTTGTGTGATCTAAGATAAGGAAGTTACACTTGCCTCTTTGTTTTACTTTTTACAAATTGAATATATTTAATTTCTTGTTATTGTAATTACTGCGATCAACCCTAGAAATGTTTAAGCAAGTTTTACATGCAAACAACATAAGAAATAAATATTTCTCATTTCCAGGGAAAATACTATACACAAAGAATGATCTTAAAACAGCAGTTGTCTAATGCATATTTTTTCTTAGACAACTCAATGTTTCATCGTTTATGATGTAAAAGAAAATGTTGTGACCGATGCCTTATTCATGTTTTTGTCTCAGTCCAACATCGTCAATAAATTTGCACGGACCCTTGATCCTGTAAATAATAAATGATGTCAATACTGTAATAATATGTGTCTTCGCTTAACCTGGTTCTGTGATGAATTAATTATGTAGCTATGGTGATAATATGTGTCTTCGCTTAACCTGGTTCTGTGATGAAGTAGTTATGTAGATGTGGTGATAATATGTGTCTTAGTATAACCTGGTTCTGTGATGAATTATTTATGTAGATATGGTGATAATATGTGTCTTCGTATAACCTGGTTCTGTGGTGAATTAATTATGTAGATATGGTGATAATATTTGTCTTCGTATAACCTGGTTCTGTGATGAATTAGTTATGTAGATATGGTGATAATATGTGTCTTCGTATAACCTGGTTCTGTGATGAATTAGCTATGTAGATATAGTGATAATATATGTCTTCGTATAATCTGGTTCTGTGATGAATTAATTATATAGATATGGTGATAATATGTGTGTTCGTATAGCCTGGTTCTGTGATGAATTAGCTATGTAGATATGGTGATAATATGTGTCTTATAGCCTGGTTCTGTCATGAATTAATTATTTAGATATGGTGATAATATGTGTCTTCGTCTAGACTGGTTTTGTAATGAATTAATTATGTAGCTATAGTGATAATATGTGTCTTCGTATAACCTGGTTCTGTGATGAATTAATTATGTAGATATGGTGATAATATGTGTCTTCGTCTAGCCTGGTTTTGTGATGAATTAATTATGTAGCTATGGTGATAATATGTGTCTTCGTATAACCTGGTTCTGTGATGAATTAATTATGTAGATATGGTGATAATATGTGTCTTCGTATAACTTGGTTCTGTGATGAAATAATTATGTAGATATGGTGATAATATGTGTCTTCGTATAATCTGGTCCTGTGATGAATTACTTATGTAGATATGGTGATAATATGTGTCTTCGTATAACCTGGTTCTGTGATGAATTAGTTCTGTAGATATGGTGATAATATGTGTCTCTGTGATACCTAAATTTTGTTAAAACTGCGATATTTTGTGCCTGTTTAAGACCTGACCTGTGATAATGTAAATATTGTGAACATATCGTTATGCATCTTTTTAGTAAGGACTTGTCATCACTGTTTTCTTATTGATAATCTAATTAGGACACCAATTTTATAGTCTTTTGTTTGACCCGATCGGGGCTCCAATCCATGATCTAACTTCAATTCAATCGAGACAGCATGGTAACTATAACACCAGGGGTGCAGCTAAGTGAACAGAAATCGTATTAGTTGTCAGTATGATGAGGGATAACTAAAGGTTATTACTGACCAGTAGAAAAAGTATTGCTGATTAAATTTTGAGCGAACAAAATACATTTTGAAATAGTTGTTCCCTTACATTGGAAATACAAACATAATGTCGGATTTTTATCTTTCGTTGCATACAGTAGAATTTATCCCATCTTAAAATTTGGTATCTTGGGTTGTGACACTCAATAATATGTTTTACATGTAAACGAGGTAATATATCGTCAGTCAAAAGTCAGAAACAGACATTCACAATATAACATCGTCTAAATTATTTTGGGTTTGCATTGCTTCCGCATTCCTCATTTATTCGTATCTAAATTGATTTCTTTGTCTTATCTGCTGTACATGCCTCTGACAATAACATCCACCTGTTCTTGATTGGAACCAACCCCACAACGATATATACCGCCGTCATTTGTTTGAACATTATAGATAGTCATTGATCCACTATTTACATTTCCATATTTATTTCCTGCTGGGGTTAGGCTCAACCAACCCGAATCCGTTCTCTTTTGCCAATAGTAAATCGACCCTTGCAATGTGCATGCTAAGGTAGTATTACTCCCCCATATGGCTATCGCTGAAATTAAACCAAAAATAAATAAGCGCAAACTTCAATAGACAACACGCGTAAGTTGTTATAATTCTTGTTTCTATAAGGTTCTTTAGTGGTTATGTCAGCATTAAGGACATTGATGGTCAATACATTCCTTCAGGGGTCATGTTAGTATTAAGGACATTTATGGTAAAAACAAGTCCTTTGGTAGTCATGTTAGTATCAAGAACATTCATGGTGAATGAGGTCATCTAGTGGCCATGCTTGTATTAAGGATAGAAAGTTTCAATAAAATTACTTAGTTAGTATTTAGAATACACATGATCAATACTGTCATCTAGTGGTCATGTTAGTATCAACGAGAGTCATCGCCAAAAAGATTATTTAGGGGTCATGTTAGTATTTAGAACACTCATGGTGAATAAAGTCATTCGTATTAAGTCATGGTCAATAGGATCTTCTATATGTACATCTTGTATTAAGGAAAGTCATGGTCAATAAGGTACTTTATATGTCCTACTTGTATTAAGGAAAGTCATGGTCAATACGATCTATTATATGTCCTGTTTGTATTAAGGACAGTCGTGGTCAATAAGGCCTATTATATGCCATACTTGTATTAACGACAGTCATGGTCAATAAGATCTTTTATATGTTCTAATTGTGTTAAGGAAAGCCATGGTCAATAAGATCTTTTATATGTCCTACTTGTATTTAGGACAGTCGTGGTCAATAAGGCCTTTTATATGTCCCACTTGTATTAAGGGAAGTCATGGTCAATAAGATCCTTTATATGTACTATATGTCTTAAGGACCGTCATTGTCAATACTGTCATTTAGTGGTCATGTTAGTATGCAGGAAAATATTGCTCGATAAGGTCCTTAAGTGGTAATTTTACTATGAAGGATAGTTATAGTAGATTAGATGGTGAAATCTTGATGAAAAGATGATGATCATAGACGGTGTAAATATCTGCAAATAAATGTGCCTACCTGTAAGGTACGTCATACGTACATTGCACACTTTGTAAAACTGCATTCAGATGATAAATTTGACTAAATACCACATATTCTGATATTATATACAAACCGTATAACTATAGTCAGTCATATCATAAATGTTGTGTTCCACCTTACCTAAACATGATTAATTGTTTTTTAAGCTATAAACAGACTCACAGAGATCCAGTATATATACTGAAACGTCGTTAGAAAAATATATGATGAAAAATTCACTAAACAATCATTTAAATATTTCGTCTTTTTAATTGCAATACCGAATGAAAACAAAGCTACATATATAATTTCGCTACGTAACAAAAAATGTAAAACATTATGGAGGATAGCAGAAAATTGTATTGTATGTGTAGAACAGTGCGTATGGATGATATCATATCACTGTATTGCATGCATAGAACATTGTGTATGGAGGATAGCAGAACACTGTAGTATATGTGTAGAACAGTGTGTATGGATGATAGCAGAACACTATATTGTATGTGTAGAACATTATGTATGGAGGATAGCAGAACACTGTGTTATATGTGTAGAACATTGTGTATGGAGGATAGGAGAACACTGTATTGTATGTGTAGAATATCGTGTATGGAGGGTAGCCGAACACTGTGTTGTATGTGTAGACCATTGTGTATAGAGGATAGCAGAACAATGTATTGTATGTGTAGAACATTGTGTATGGAGGATAGTAGAACGCTGTATTGTATGTGTAGAACATTATGTATGGAGGATAGCAGAAGACTGTATTGTATGTGTAGAACATTGTGTATGGAGGATAGCGGAACACTGTATTGCATGTGTAGAACATTGTGTGTGGAGGATAGCAAAACACTGTGTTGTATGTCTAGACCATTGTCTATGGAGGATAGCAGAACACTGTATTGCATGTGTAGAACATTGTGCATGGAGGATAGCAGACCACTGTATTGTATGTGCAGAACATTGTGTATGGAGGATAGCAGAACACTGTATTTTATGTGTAGAACATTGTGTATGGAGGATAGCAGAACACTGTATTGCATGAGTAGAACATTGTGTATGGAGGATAGCAGAACACTGTATTGTATGTGTAGAACATTGTGTATTGAGGATAGCAGAACACTGTATTGCATGTGTAGAACATTGTGTGTGGAGAATAGCAGAACACTTTATTGTATGTGTAGAACATTGTGTATGGAGGATAGCAGAACACTGCATTGTATGTGTAGAACATTGTGTATGGAGGATAGCAGAACACTGTGTTGTATGTGTAGAACATTGTGTATGGAGGACAGCAGAACACTTTATTGTATGTGTAGAACATTGTGTTTGGAGGATAGCAGAACACTGTATTGTATGTGTATAACATTGTGTATGGAGGATAGCAGAACACTGTGTTGTATGTGTAGAACATTGTGTATGGAAGTGAGCAGAACACTGTAATGAATGTGTAGGATAGTGTGTATGGATGATAGTAGAACACTTTGTTGTATGTGTAGGACAGTGTGTATGGAGGATATCAGAGCACTTTTTTGTGTAGAACTTTGTGTATGGAGGATAACAGAACACTGTATTGTATGTGTAGAACACTGTGTATGGAGAATAGCAGAACACTGTATTGTATGTGTAGAACATTGTGTTTGGAGGATAGCGGAACACTGTCTTTTATGTGTAGAACATTGTGTATGGAGGATAGCAGAACACTGTATTGTATGCGTAGAACATTGTGTATGGAGGATAGCAGAACACTGTATTTTATGTGTAGAACATTGTGTATGGAGGATAGCAGAACACTGTACTGTATGTGTAGAACATTGTGTATAGAGGATAGCAGAACACTTTATTGAATGTGTAGAACATTGTGTATGGAGGATAGCATAACACTCCATTGTATGTGTAGGACATTGTGTATGGAGGATAGCAGAACGCTGTATTGTATGTGTAGAACATTGTGTATGGAGGATAGCAGAACACTGTATTGTATGTGTAGGACATTATGTTTGGAGGATAGCAGAACACTGTATTTTATGTGTAGAACATTGGGTATGGAGGATAGCAGAACACTGTATTGTATGTGTAGAACATTGTGTATAGAGGATAGCAGAACACTGTATTGCATGTGTAGAACATTGTGTATGGAGGATAACAGAACACTGTGTTGTATGTGTAGAACATTGTGTATGGAGGTTAGCAGTACACTGT
This sequence comes from Gigantidas platifrons, assembly GCA_002080005.1. Classification (NCBI taxonomy): domain Eukaryota; kingdom Metazoa; phylum Mollusca; class Bivalvia; order Mytilida; family Modiolidae; genus Gigantidas; species Gigantidas platifrons. The sequence continues at coordinate 1,181,166 of MJUT01033995.1, forward strand.
ATTAAATGTTTATGACATTGTGGGTGGAGGATAACAGAACACTGTATTGTATGTGTAGAACATTGTGTATAGAGGATAGCAGGTATAGAGGATAGCAGAACACTGTATTGTATGTGTACAACATTGTGTATGGAGGATAGCAGAACACTGCATTGTATGTGTAGAACATTGTGTATGGAGGATAGCAGAACACTGTGTTGTATGTGTAGAACATTGTGTGTGGAGGATAACAGAACACTGTGTTGTATGTGTAGAACATTGTGTATGGAGGGTAGCAGTACACTGTATTAAATGTGTAGGACATTGTGTATGGAGGATAGCAGAACACTGCATTGTATGTGTAGAACATTGTGTATGGAGGATAGCAGAACACTGTGTTGTATGTGTAGAACAATGTGTGTGGAGGATAACAGAACACTGTGTTGTATGTGTAGGACATTGTGTATGGAGGTTAGCAGTACACTGTATTAAATGTGTAGGACATTGTGTATGGAGGATAGCAGAACACTGCATTGTATGTGTAGAACATTGTGTATGGGGGATAGCAGAACACTGTGTTGTATGTGTAGAACATTGTGTGTGGAGGATAACAGAACACTGTATTAAATGTGTAGGACATTGTGTATGGAGGATAGTAGAACACTATGTTGTATGTGTAAAATCATCCAGAAATATTATTGTACCATTTTAATACATTAATTTACAATTATTTATTCATAAACAAATTCTTTGTTTGTAGGAGGGCTCATGTCTTATTTGTATTTGTTTGTGCATAGTGGTGTCCAACACATATTGTGTTGTGTTTTTGTTCTTTTTTTCTTCTTCGTCTTGTGTGACCTGCGTTGTCGGTTTCTCTTTCGGAATAATAAACACTTATTAACTAGATATTTGGGGAATAGTAAGTGTATTGAACCCTTGATAACAACTATTGCCCTTGGCTTAGCCTCGGGCAATTGTTGATATCTCGGGGTCAATAACTTACTATTCCCCTCATACCCAGTCAATAAGTATCAAATGTCCGAGGGAGGAGAACAATAGTTTTAGTAATAATTACATATGCCCGAGGGAGGAGAACAATAGTTTTAGCAATAATTACATATGTCCGAGGGAGGAGAAAAATAGCTTTAGCAATAACTACATATCTTCGAGGGAGGAGAACAATAGTTTTAGTAATAATTACATATGTCCGAGGGAGGAGAACAATAGTATTAGTAATAATTACATATGTCCGAGGGAGGAGAACAATACTTTTAGAAATAATTACATATGTCAGAGGGAGGAGAACAATAGTTTTAGTATTAATTACATATGTCCGAGGGAGGAGAACAATAGATTTAGTAATAATTGCATATGCCTTAGGGAGGAGAACAATAGCTTTAGTAATAATTACATATGTCGGAGGGAGGAGAACAATAGCTTTAGTAATAAGTACATATGCCCGAGGGAGGACAACAATAGTTTTAGTAATAATTACATATGTCCGAGAGAGGAGAACAATAGCTTTAGTAATAATTACATATGTCAGAGGGAGGAGAACAATAGCATTAGTAATAATTACATATGCCCGAGGGAGGCCAACAATAGTCTTAGTAATAATTAGATATGTCCGAAGGAGGTGAACAATAGATTTAGTAATAATTACATATGCCTGAGGGAGGAGAACAATAGTTTTAGTAATAATTACATATGTCCGAGGGAGGAGAACAATATATTTAGTACTAATTACATATGCCTGAGGGAGGAGAACAATAGCTTTTGTAATAATTACATATGTCCGAAGGAGGAGAACAATAGTTTTAGTAATAATTACATATGGCCGAGGGAGGAGAACAAAGTTTTAGTAATAATTAAATATACCCCAGGGAGGAGCACAATAGTCTTAGTAATAATTACATATGTCCGAGGGAGGAGAACAATAGTCTTAGCAATAACTACATATCTTCGAGGGAGGAAAACAATAGTTTTAGTAATACTTACATATGTCCGAGAGAGGAGAACAATATATTTAGTAATAATTACATATGTCTGAGGTAGAAGAAGAATAGTTTTAGCAATAATTACATATGTTCGAGGGAGGAGAACAATAGTTTTAGTAATAATTACATATGTCCGAGGGGGGAGAACAATAGATTTAGTAATAATTACATATGCCAGAGGGAGGAGAACAATAGCTTTAGTAATAATTACATATGTCAGAAGGAGGAGAACAATAGTCTTAGTAATAATTTCATATGTCCGAGGGAGGAGAACAATAGTTTTAGTAATAGTA
>MJUT01034004.1:0-11246 GCA_002080005.1 Gigantidas platifrons
CAAATGCCATTGTTTTTCTGTCTTCCTCAAGGGCTGATATATGCAGACTTTTTAATTTTGAAAACACAGCAGAGGGGATACCTTTACTGATATTAACATATCACATGGATAGCATACTCACATTACACCTCTTTCTATTGTGGTGGGGACATATGGCTACGTGTAGCAATCTTGTTAGAATATATTTTAAAGAAGAGCAAACTTGAATACAATTTTGTAATGGAAAAATTGACGAAAAAGATAGATATCTATATATATACAGGAGTAAAAAATGTGAAAAATACCACATGAAAAAAATATCAACACACATAGAAATAACGAATTTACAACACACAACAGTATATAATCTACTAAGGATATTACACATCTAAGGCGAGCAGGAAGAGCAGTTGAGGATAAAGTGTTATTTAATGAATATACACCATTCAAGTCAAATATGGAACTATTCCTAGCATATTCGGAAAATAAACAAAACGTTATTATCATGCTAAGTCAAAAATTAGTCGAATAGGGATGTTCAACAATACATGCCTCAGGTGATGCAGATGTCTTAATTGTCAAATAAACTTTTTAGAGAACACCGAAGGGGCAATAAAAAATGGACAAACCAGAGACACTGGCAACAAGACGAAGAAAAACAAAACAAAAACATAACACAATATGTGTTGGACACCACTATGAGCAAACAAACACATTTAACGTAAATAAGACATGAGCTCTTCTACAAACAACTGAAGGTAAAGACAAAACGAACATCGTTTTATGCGGAAATCGTACCGGACATCATAACACGGATCTCAGAAAGTAAAGACACATAATAGGACAACATAAAAAACTAAAAAGATGAGCAACAACGAACCCCACCAAAAACCCGGGGATGAACTAAGGTGCTTCCGAAGGGCTTAAGCCGTTCATGCTTCTTATAAGACATCCGCCGTGTTATTCATATATACAGTTAAGTCCGGTAAAAGTCTTGGCAGTGACAGAGGAAAGAAAAAATCTACATAAAAAGTAAAAGATCCATTGTCATTTGAGATATGGATATTTCGTAGCTGTCAACCAGATTGTGATGACGACCATATAATTTTTGTAGCGATGACTTCAACATAGGAGCAGCATAGCCTTGCTTAAATAGCTTTTGAGTCTGCAGCTGATCTCTGTCCAGAAAATCACTGTACTTGGCACAAGCTCTAAAATAACGTATGAGTTAAGAAATGTAAACTCCATACGCTGCTGATGCTGGAATATTGCTACTAATGAAGGGGAAGTTGACTAATGGAAAAGTGAAGTAATCGCATTTGACGTAGATTTTTGTTTTTTTAAACTTCCTCCGTTGTCGATCTCAAGGTGAAAGTCAAGGTATGAAGCAGACTTTTGAGTATCAGTATTATCCTCAACTTCAAGCTCATTTGGATAGATGCGATGTAGATAATCACCGAATCGAATCAAAACTACAGTTGAAAGTGCTGTCAACAATCCATGGTTCTTCTTGGCGAAGATACTGATCTGTTAATACTTCTGCTTTTCCATTTTGATCTTGATTCAAACGATATATATTTCAAATCATTGGGATCCATGCTCTACAACATTGAAAATATGGGGTATCCGTAAGACAATAGCAACACTTGGACTGGACGCATGCAATAAAATGCCATTATTTTGTTCATGCTATTTCTGGCTGTGACACGACCTCTCAAATGTTTGGAATAGAAAAACCAACCCGACTTTTCAAAAGATTATATTAATGACATTCTTCCTAAAGGAGCCTGCTGTGATGTTCCAGAATCATAATGCATCTCAGGATGAAATAGTTAAAATAAAAACACAGATATAACATTTAGTGCACACGTCACGTTTCTGGAATAACCTTCATCAGGTATACGCTCAAAATCGAAAGATTGGAAAGACAAATACTTTATAATTTTGGGAACAATAAAACCAAAGGTCCTAAACAGGATAACCAAAATCGGCTAAATCTGATGAGGAAATTATTGTATCTTTGTATTGGGGCATCATTTATGAGGGGCTTAATTTATTAAAATATGGAAAATTTACAAGAAAGGTTATGCAGAACAGAGTCTTTCTCCAAGTCCATACCTTGTCCCCTACACCTACAGCAGCAAGTTACCCCAGCAAACATGCTTATCTGCAACTACAAGAGTGGGTAGTAACAACAGATCATATCAGCCTTCTAGAATGGGGGTGGGAAAGTGTGAACGGTCAACTTTTTCCTATAAGAACAGTTGGATGTGGAGACTGTAAAGGTTTTAGTTGCTCAAATTCAAACTTGAAAAATGTAACAGACACAGACATGACTGAAGATCTGTAATTAGGACTATGTGATCAGCAATATATCAGTATTTCTATATGTTCTAACATTTTGACAATTTCATTGATTGTAAATGCTGACTGTGTATTGTAACTTCAATAGACGTTATTCATTACTGCTATGTCAATACTTTTTATTGGTTACTGCTACTATTTCTAATATACTTCTATTAAAAAATTTAAGTTTTTTGGCCATTTTATAAAGAAAAAATAGTATAAAACTATCTTGTTAGGTAAGATTTTACATTTGTTTTTAATCTGGATAGTCAAGTCAGTATGTTAAGTAATATGTACAATTTTGAAAAACTGAAAAGCTTCCATTTTGCACAAGTTATCAAACAGTAAAAAGGTTTTTATTTAAAAAAAAACCAATAGTTTACTTATCTATCAAATAATTCTGGGAAAATTATGAACTTCGTTACCGAAAACTATAGCTAAGAGAGTAAAAACTTCCCTCAAGAAAACTGATATACAAATAGGAAGTACTCGCGATGTTTCTGAATTTCCTTGATATTTTAAAGCATACTGAAGTTTTGAATAAATCAAAGATTAGGGAATATTTTAAGAAAATGTTTAAAAATTTATATTATATAACCCAAACAAAATGTTTGTTCTTATGACAATGCCCTATGAACCTGAACGTGTGTGTGATTTTGGTAATGTTTGTTCTTATGAACATTCCCTATGAACCTGAACGTGTGTGTGATTTTGGTAATGTTTGTTCTTATGAACATTCCCTATGAACCTGAACGTGTGTGTGATTTTGGTAATGTTTCCATGAAGGATTCTAGTGTAAACAATGTGACAAGTAACCCGTGATACTAAAATAAGCAATGAGGACAGAACAAAATAATCATACGTAAATTTACCTCTATGTCAGTACTTTAATAATTTAATTTAAGGTTGCATGACAGATTGTACCTACATAGACAGAAGATGCAAAAAAAAAACCTGTCAAAATGTGCATGATTTTGGTAGCCTGACGTTAACTTGAATGCTGAAACTATGTCAGTATTTATTGGATGAAGTCCTGTAATTCCAAGATGACTGCTAAATGTAAAATCCATGAAAAATGGAAAAATATCAACATTTTACAGTTCTGTAAGATTGCTAAAAGCAAACTTGAGCTATGGCTAAACAGGCTATATCAGGAATGGACAGTCTTTTATGTGTGCATAAAACCAATTCACACAGAAGCACAAAACTCAAGTACAAAATCTGCAAAACCATTTTGATGACAGGAAATTGGACAATGTGTCTGATGTTCCCATGCACTGACAATGACACCAATACATGGCACACCTTTCACGTCCAACCTGAAAGTATAATATGAATATTTAAATATGCTGCTACATCCAAGAAAAATGTATGCATACATTCTGTTACAATGAACTTAAAAATAACTCAATTTTCTTTACACACAATAAAATAAATGGAGAAACGTGCAAAACCTGCTGATCTGTATTCAAAAGGAAAAAGTACACAGCAGATCAGAGAATTACATAAACAAGAGAAAACCTAACATAATATCCCTCATTATTATGCTTCGTGTATCTTTCTGTAGTGATATTTGGTACTGTAATATTTTGGCATATTACATGGGTAATATTTTGGCATATTACCTGGACAATTAGACAATCAATATAATAATGATATTAAGATAACATTATTATATAAATATAGTACTCATCAGGATTTTTTTTTAAATATGACTTACATTCCATTTAAGACTGCAAAGATAATTTGTATGGGAAAGTTGTATTATATATACTTTATATAAATGAACATTAATGAAGAAAGGTCCAAGCAATTCACAATTTAAAGTGTAATACAGTTCCGTCTTATGTTTAAGTTGTATGGGTGATTGGTCAAAGAATTAAGAGTCTTCCAACCACCCCTCACATACATTACACAATGTTTTTGGGAATAGTCATGCATACAGACATAACTCCTCTTTTTTACTGTTCATTTAGATGATGAAATATACACTGTATTGGATGCAGTGTCCTAGATCTAGAAATATATCCTAAATATACAAAGGATATCTGAAACTTGTGAACATACCACAAATCCATCAGACAAAAGAACATATCAAAACCCCCCGTTCCTTTGCTTGGACATTTGCCAAGTGTGCATATGGAATTTGTGTCAGGAATATAAACACCATATCCCTTCTTTTCTACATGTATATTATGTATTACCCAGTCAATTGCCTTGTCCCTTTTTCTTCCCTGTGCTTCTTCTTCACAGCAGATTCTGCATAATTTCAAAATCAATGTTTCATCTGTAATATCAAATATAATGGTATTATGTCACTTTTAAATCATAAGGAAATTCAATTCAAAATTTTTGAAATATAAACTACATGAAATTCCTTCGTTACAAATTTATATAAGGAAGACTTCAGTTTTTATTTCTGTGTTAAAATAGGTTTTAATCATCCTTTATTTTTATCTGCCATTTCCTCTTTACTGTCTTTCATACTAAGTGGAACATTTTTTATTATTATTATTATTTTTTTGTAATATATATTTCTAATATATAAAACCACTCATTTGATATATTTACTTTGCATTGATAACAATTAAGATTTTTTTAATTTTGTTGCCTATATATCTTATTATTATTATTTTCTATATTTACCAATGTCATGCAACATATAGGCATATCTATATCTATATAAACATGTGAAACAACCACATCAATAAATCATCAGAAGTATGACATTTGAAAATGATCAATGCACATATTGATTTCAAAATTTACAGAGCAGTGTTTCACTTACCAGGATTTTCTAGAATACATTGAAGTATTTGGTGCCTGTATGCTATCACAATTTCTTTGGGTGGGTCAAATTCAAGACTGTCTCCAATTGTGTACTTTTCTGCAAACTTGAGAAAAAAACAACTAACTAAAATGTAGGAAATTGTACATATTAAAAACAAATTATGTCTTATTATGTGATTTATTTTCATGACTGGATTTGACTTGAAAATATTGTTTGTTAGCCTCCTTAAGGAATTCACAGTATAGCAGAGGATACCTATATCAAAGCTGATACCCGGTATTAAGACATTTTTTTTTTTAATTCTGAAAGTGTACATTGCAATAAAAAGTATATCTTATATTCATGTGTACTTCATAACCAATGTGTTTATGTTGAGGTGATTTATAATCTATGTGATTATTAATCCAACAAAACAATTTTGAAAATATTTATCTTTGTGTTGCATTAGAAATGACGATAACTAGATTGTATGCTAAGCAAATGTAAATATCAAGTTTAATTTTTTTTTTTTAAACTTGGTTGAACCTCATGTTCTAAAATTTACAATCTTAGGTGTACAAATGATCCATTGTAAAAATGTACTGTAAGATAATAATTCTTCTTAAGAAAACAATGCCTGCTTCTTTTTTCATTTTTCTTCATTAATGTGTTTGCATCTGTGATATTTCCAGAACTAACAAATTTTAGTCATGAAAACAGAAAACACCACAAGAATCACTATCCTGTTGCTAACAATGTTCCAAGGTTGAAACTTTCTACAGATTTAATTGTGAATAACATTTCAATTTCGAGAAAGTACTGAAAAATAAGAATAATTTGTTGAGCAAAAATATTAAATGCAGCTTTTTTATTCTGCAACAACAATGTTTATCATTAATAATAAAAAAAATTCAAACATGTTTGTTTTTTGCAATAGTCAATATATTTTAGTTTGTATTTGTGAATTTTTTTCTCTAAGACATTGTAAGGTAGTCAAAGTTAGCATAAATCATGTAATTCTGGTAATTCATGTAACTCAGTCAGGGAAGGAGAATAAGCTGTTTGCCATGATTACTATAGCTTAAAAATGTCTATATTGTTTCAATATTCACGACAGTTGTAATAATGTCATAAGTGTATTTTTGAGACAAACGGTATTTGGTCATGTCAAATAATTGACTGTGTTGCAAATAAAGAATTCAAAACTGCAATTCACTTGCAGATATGTCAAACGGTATCCACTGTAAAATAGTGTTACATAAATATGTATTAGAAATTACTTGTAATTTGTATTTATCCATTCCGCAACAACTTACATCCAGGATGAGAAAATGTTCTTCTGTGTTATGCCATTTTCTCCCAGAGGATCCATAACAAGTATATCTTTAGTTTTAAACTAAATAATCGAAGAAAAAATACAATCATAATTGTTTGACAGATACATAAAAAACTTTTTACAATTATTTAATGACAAGTATTTTGAGGAATGAATATCTTGCTTAAACTGTGGAATTCAATTTTAAATGCAAGTGTTTGTTTAAATACTAATAATTTAATAAACATGTCACAAATTCAAGTAAACCTAATCTTTGATGTTTAATGACAACAAGTATAAATATAGAAACAGGTATCATACATTGTCTAATGTACTGAATATCTATGTAACTTTTAAAAACTTACAATTAAAATTCAGTGTTTGCGACCTACGTTGTAAACACCTATTGCTTCTTCAGACACAAAGTCATACTACAAAAAAATCACTTTGTTGTCTGATGTTAGTTACCTGTACTTTTGCTTTTGATTTCCTAAGACTGTAATGGATTGTTCCTCCATCTCTAATATTTCTAATTAGAAGATTTAAAATAGTCATACTTGTCAGATGTTTGGGACAATGGATAAGATAGCAATGCTCATCTTTAATGGATAGGTTTTTTAATATATAACATGAAAAAGTTCTATTTGAATATTTGGAAATATTTAAAAAATAAAATTCATTATTTTAAATACACATACAATTATAACATTCATACACTTTATTAGAAAAATAACATCCCTATATCAAGCAATTCATGTTGTTTCTATTATCTATTGGGAAACACATTATTCTGTGCTCATACTCAGTAAAGATATGAGACAAACATGAATAACTGGACACATTACACAGTTACTTCAGTAACTACAGATTGGTGCCTCCTAATCAGGAGCATCGTCATCAGAGCACAATTAATATACTGTAAACTAGACTGAAAATAAAAATAATTCTCAAGTATAAGTGATTGCTTTTTTCTCCAAGCTGAGAAAAAAAATAAACTTGATATATAATCCAATGAAAGGCCATAGAAAACTAGAGGCTCCCAGGAGCCTGTATAGCTCACCTAGCTGGGTATAATAACAACATCAGTCAATAAAACTTGATAACTTCGGTAAAAAAATAACAAATGTAGCCCTCGTCATTACANTGGTGCCTGTATGCTATCACAATTTCTTTGGGTGGGTCAAATTCAAGACTGTCTCCAATTGTGTACTTTTCTGCAAACTTGAGAAAAAAACAACTAACTAAAATGTAGGAAATTGTACATATTAAAAACAAATTATGTCTTATTATGTGATTTATTTTCATGACTGGATTTGACTTGAAAATATTGTTTGTTAGCCTCCTTAAGGAATTCACAGTATAGCAGAGGATACCTATATCAAAGCTGATACCCGGTATTAAGACATTTTTTTTTTTAATTCTGAAAGTGTACATTGCAATAAAAAGTATATCTTATATTCATGTGTACTTCATAACCAATGTGTTTATGTTGAGGTGATTTATAATCTATGTGATTATTAATCCAACAAAACAATTTTGAAAATATTTATCTTTGTGTTGCATTAGAAATGACGATAACTAGATTGTATGCTAAGCAAATGTAAATATCAAGTTTAATTTTTTTTTTTTAAACTTGGTTGAACCTCATGTTCTAAAATTTACAATCTTAGGTGTACAAATGATCCATTGTAAAAATGTACTGTAAGATAATAATTCTTCTTAAGAAAACAATGCCTGCTTCTTTTTTCATTTTTCTTCATTAATGTGTTTGCATCTGTGATATTTCCAGAACTAACAAATTTTAGTCATGAAAACAGAAAACACCACAAGAATCACTATCCTGTTGCTAACAATGTTCCAAGGTTGAAACTTTCTACAGATTTAATTGTGAATAACATTTCAATTTCGAGAAAGTACTGAAAAATAAGAATAATTTGTTGAGCAAAAATATTAAATGCAGCTTTTTTATTCTGCAACAACAATGTTTATCATTAATAATAAAAAAAATTCAAACATGTTTGTTTTTTGCAATAGTCAATATATTTTAGTTTGTATTTGTGAATTTTTTTCTCTAAGACATTGTAAGGTAGTCAAAGTTAGCATAAATCATGTAATTCTGGTAATTCATGTAACTCAGTCAGGGAAGGAGAATAAGCTGTTTGCCATGATTACTATAGCTTAAAAATGTCTATATTGTTTCAATATTCACGACAGTTGTAATAATGTCATAAGTGTATTTTTGAGACAAACGGTATTTGGTCATGTCAAATAATTGACTGTGTTGCAAATAAAGAATTCAAAACTGCAATTCACTTGCAGATATGTCAAACGGTATCCACTGTAAAATTGTTTTAGTTCAACGTTTTTTNGTTTGCTGAACTATAAATGTGTGGTATTACCTTTCCGTTGAATGCAAGGGAGATAACTATTGGAATATCCGAGAATTACATTGAGAATCAAAATACAGTATTTCATAATTTATTAATTTTAAAACATTATATATAGATGTAAGGGAGAACTCCCACACTTACACGTTGGTCTAGGGTACTTCAGATATTATACTAAAATAGAAAAAAGGTGGAATTGTCGGCCATCACTGTTTAAGTTGTCTTTCCATATTTTTAACAAGAAATGTATTTTTTTTTCAAGGTCATTATTGTTAAATTTTTTGGTCAGTCATCAATTAGCATTGCTGGGTACCGGTGAAGGTTTGCAGGGCTCAAACATACCGGCAGAGCTTCTCAGTGCGTCCCCGTGTGACGGATAGGGGAGCCCTCTCGATTTGGAGGAGGGGGAGGGTGTCAGATTTAAATAGGAAAAGCATGACCGTGAGCATAGAGAGTCACTCCCTTCAAGCAAAAGACAAAAAAGAGTAGGCGCACTGGAGCAGCAGTAAAAGATTAAAATGTGCGTTCTTATTCAACTGTCCATACTTTTTTAGTGGTAGTCAAATGTTTTTGTTCTCGTTGACCCATCCATTCACTCATTTCTATTCATACAGTAGTTTTTATATCTTATTGAATATAACTGAAATACTGCTAGTTGGAAATTAAGTAGCAATCAATCAATCAATCAATCAATCAATCAATCAATCAATCAATCAATTAATCAATCAATCAATAGTATTGTGCTTGGTCAATAAGTGACAGTTTTTAAATTATTAAAAAATAAACCTACAAAATAACCACAGCAATATACTATGATCAATTTATTTTTGTTATTTGACCAGTAACTAAAATGCCGTTTAACAAACTGATACTGGTATGTTCCTGATCCCGGCTTTGAACAGGCACAAAAATGTGACGGGGATTAACCAGTACATGTGATTCAACCCCCATTGTTTTTCATCGTAACATTAGTACTGGACAAACCAAACACACACTGTACTCTCGCCATTAGCAGAGGCGGATCGAAACATTTTCATAAAAAGGGAGGTGGAGGGGGGTCATTTTTTTTCAAAAAAAAAAATGTATTTCAAAACTTTCGAAAATTACAATGCATGATTAAATAAAAAGTGATTAGGACGAATTAGAAATATTCTATCAAAACACGTTTTTACCCTTCTATAACTTAGCTCAAAAAGGAGGCCTGGGCCCCCTGCCCCCTCCTGGATCTGCCTATGAGTAGGACGGAGCGTAAATGAGTTGTCTATGTATTTTGGAGGCTGCCATACTCCTAGCACAGGCAATACAATCCGCGACAGACAATATCAGGGGGTTGTTGATTACCTGGCGTAAGGCAATATTTCCCGACCCTATCCCTATCCCCATATCCCCTTTTTTCTCTGGCGGTCAAAACATTCGTCCATCTCAGTGTCATGTGTTTTCCTTACATTAACATTATTACTACATTATACTCTGTCTCGTCAAGGATATAATTGAAATATTGTCAAGTCTTTCGTTAAAAAAAACTTGTGTACAGCGAAAAAGAAAGACAGGAGGAGGGGAGGGGGTGTGATCATGAGGAGATTTAATTTTAATTATATTAAATATGGTTGTCATTTATGGTGTTTAACGTCACATTCAACAATATTTTAGTTATATCCCGGCGGTCAGTTTTATTGGTGGAGGAAAACAAAGTACCCAAAGAAACAAACCATCTGTCGCAAGTAACATAATAAGATTGAATAGGGGCCGTCGTGGCCGTGATCGTGTGGTAGTTGGATTTTCTTCACAAATAATACAGACCGCCACGATATGGCTGAAATATTGTTGAAAATGGCGTCAGACACCATCAAACAAACAAAAACAAAAACTACTTTAATTTGTGTCTAGATGTAATTTTTGATAGTCTCATGTCCATTTACATCCATATCCATTCTTACTCATTTAATATGACTTACTGATTTTTTTATTTAAATGTACCTCCCTGCATTCACTTCCTTTATAAAAATAAACTATTGAAATATTTTATATTCAACCCTTTTTCATAAAACGATAAAGTGAACATCTTACCTGTTGGGGTCGTCGTGGCCGTTATCGTATTATAGTTAGATTTACAACTGTCTATGCAATCAGTGCCTATCACTAAGTACTGATGTTGTGAGTTCGAATCTCGATCACGGCGAGCTGTACAACATTATGCTATAAAGATTGTCAGTCACTGACAACCGCGGTAACGACTATAACTGGGGAAGTATGGAGGGAACTGACGAGCAAATGTTACCTTGTATTGCGTGGAAAGAAGTATGTTAACGTGGAAGGGAGTGAATGAGTGATTGTTGCTTAACGCCAACTCAGCAATTTTTCAGCTATATCATGGCGAGAACAAGTTAATTTACAATGAGATAATGAGGAGGTCCACTTTGTACTAGACCAACACGCTTAGTTGGATTTT
>MJUT01034005.1:0-11119 GCA_002080005.1 Gigantidas platifrons
ATACAATGGGATTATAAATCCTACCTTGGGACAGACACAGAATGTAGCGGGGTTAAACCTAGTCATTTTTACAATAGAATCACAACCATTAAAAATGAAATACCATACTGTTGGAAATGTTCCAAAATATAATAGAAAATTCGTAGAAACACAGAAGCAAAAATCGATGCTGGCAACACACATAGACGACCACTATAGAATCCAATGGGATTATTCATTCTAGCTTGAGACAGAAACATAAACGTAGCGGGTCTAAACCAATTCAAATTAAAATAACACACTGTTGGAACAGTTCTAAAATCTAATAGACAAATCGTAGAAAGACAGAAACAAACATCGATGCTGGCAAAACAAATAGACGACCACCATAGAATCCAATGGGATTATAAATCCTAGATTAGGACAGACACGTAAATGTAGCGGGGCTAAACATAGTAATAGTTGTAATAGAATCACAACCATCACGTAAGGGTAGAGACAATAAAATAACACACTGTTGGAACAGTTCTAAAATCGAATAGAAAAATCGTATAAACACAGAAGCAAAGTCGATACTGCTAACACACCATTACGCTCTTTACCTGGCTGGCTTGGTAAAGGTACTTCAATGTAAAATGAGCTTATTTTTAACGTGTTTTTGTCCGTAAATTTAAAACGAATTAGACACGAGTTTTGCATAAATACATACACAGAACATCAATTACATACATATAACATTTTCATATAATATCCAGATATGCTCCAGTAATCTCAAACTTCAAAAACTTTACATACTGAATTCCCGAACATCAAAACACCGCAATCCCGAATCTCAATATAAGAAATATGAATATCTGGATACTGAAAAGGGGAATTCCCGTATTCCGAGTGATAATAGTCCAAGTCCCAGAGTACCGATAAATGCCTCATCTGTGCTGTATCCAGATAATATTATTATCGTGTTGTGTATATAAACTAGTAGATGGAAAATATTGTACGGTATGGTAGTAGGTTTATATAGTGGGGATATGAGGTGTGCTCTGCACTGTTTGTGAAAAGATACTTTAAACAATGGCGGACAATTCCAATATCCACAAAAGAGAACCACATTTTACCTTAAAAAAAACATTATACAGAGAAAGACCGTGCTATCTGACTTTGGAAATTTAGTTCCTCGATGCAGTCGGAAAACAAACCCACGATTTGACCGTTACAGCTACTGATTCTAAAACCACGCAGTCAGGGGGAGACAACCACAAAACATTCAAACATTTTCCATTTGCGCTGTTGTAGGATAAACGTGAAATAAAGTATTAAAAAGACAAAAATGTGGTAGAAACGTGATTTCTATAAAATATTTATATTTTTTGCAATGACTGGCTATATCAGACAAGCGAAGGAGGTTTATGTTAGTCAAAAACGTGTTTCGAATCGTGCATTCTTGAATGTGTAAAAACACGACGTTCGGTTTGTTTACATTTTTCGGCCAATGAAAAAGCTGACAGAAATCTATATTAAGACATGAATTTGATAATACAGGCGTGATATAACATCATCAACCAATAGAAAATGTTCTCTCAATTGGAAATTCTGTCACCCCCAACAGAAATCATTCCTGAAAGAAATTTCGACGAGGCATGTTTTTTTTTAATTTTGTTTAATTTTCTTTTTAATATCTTTACATTTTAGCCAAAAGTTTACACAAAAACTGCATTGTTGACATCAAATTACGACCCCCTTTCCCCCCGTCTCAGCAATACACTTGGTTTAGACTCTTTTCCGTTTTCTGTTTTATACATATCTAATGTGGTGATTCTGTCAATGGTACTAGTAATTAGTTTATCAAATATATTTAGGAATGCTGACTTTTACCTGATTTTCTTTGAAAATGAATTATGAAATTTATGTGTAACAGGTAATTTACAATGTGACTCGAACAAAAACCAGCCAGTGTGTGTGTTAAAAAGTGTTATAATATAGAAAGCAGGCTAAATTTTTTATCTGGATGTAACTGTATTTATGATATTTAATTGATTGAACAACTGTGTATTTTGCAAGACTGTGATTTTACCATAGTTGACTAGTAATGCCCCCAAAAAACAAACCCTTCTGAGGCCCACAGTGGCAGGGACCCAGGGTTCTATGTTCTTTGTAAGGAACCTTATTCAAAGTCATCTTGTTATGTTCATTTAGTTGAAAAAAAAAGAAAGAGCCAAAACCCAGTTTTCTATGATTATGCACACAGAAAATACAGTTATGCAGATGATGACTGCATAATGCAATGAAGTCGGATAAGGTTTTATTGTTGCCAAATTTGTACAAAAAAATTGAAGATTTATTTGACAAAACAGCAAGTTAGTCTGTGTTTTTCCCTTGATATGCTCATGATATGAAGAAGATCAAACATGATTCAAATTGGCTGTTTAGGATGTTAAAATGTAGCTTAGGGCCTTCACTTTTACACTTTGTACCACATCAAAAGAAAATGGGTAGAATGTTGTATAGAAATGGTACAAACTTGCTTGCGTATTTGCATTTGGCACTTGTAGAGCAACAAAAGGTAACATCAGAACTGAAACAAACAATGATGCTCAAGCTAGAAAAATTGGTTCAGTTATAGAGGAGTCGTCAGTTGACAGAATTAATTATCTTGACAACTCTTTGAAAGCAACAAGTCAGTGTGTAAAATCTTACGTTTCCTCAAGAGTGAAAACAAGTGGTATCCCTAATATGCATTCATTCAATTTGATCGATGAAATTCAGAATATAGATCCAGTTTTGTGGAATTTTATTGACAGACCTACAGCTAATGAACAGGAAGAAAATATGCTTAGACATAGTTGGTTCAAATGGGACACATTGTACATTGGTACTGACGATTCCAATATAAGGCTCTTCCCTTGACTGTTCATAGCCAGTTGCATTTTTAATGCTCAGAACTTGCATTGTGTTGAACCTCTCCACTTACTTCTAACTGACATTGCGGACAAATATAGTGAGATTTCAACAGATTTGATATCCATAATTGCTAGAATTGGTGCTGGTATTTCAAAGGACTCCTTGAGTAGATTTATTTCTAGCAAATGTAATGATATATAATCCGAGCAAAATGAAGCTATCAATTCTAGCAGCTTTGCTGTTGCTTCATTTGACAACCTTGATAAAAATCACAGCTATGCTAAAAGTAGTGCATGGAAAAGATAGATCTGGTGTCCATTGAACTACAATACAGCCAGCTTTCCCAAAAACCCAGTGAAAAAAAATGAACATTCAGAATTAATTGTGGATGAAAAATCTTTGCCTCCTACCAAGGTTGGTTCAATGTTGGTGAAAAAATCGAATACATGATCGGTGTCACCAGCCTTAATTAAATCACTGAAAGAACCAGTACTAAATTTATGCAGCAACCAAGTAGCAAAACAAAGCATAATGTCTTAGCAGTTCTGACTTTTTTCCATTCTCATCTTAATATACTCTATTTAGCAACTGCTCGAGCAACTGCATGATTTCAGATTGGGGCAATTTTTAGGTCATTGACCTAAAGATTTTAGAAATCACCTAAATGTTTAAAACTTATAGGATATTGTTTTTGGTTACATTATTAAGTCATGACTGATAGGAAATGCTGAACATGTCTGAGCATAGCAGAAGCCCTGAGATGCAAGTAAAAATCAATGAAAAATGAAATAAGTATTGAACTATAGATATTTTTTGTTTTGTTTTTTTGTTTCTTTGATTATTGAGCTTTAATTAAATTTCTCTTATTTTAATATTATAAACTCAGTGATTTGAGTGAATTTATTAATTGGTTCTGTCAGTCTGGTGATACTTCATTTTGTTTATATCTCATTTTCTATTAAATTAATAATTCATTGTAGTTAGAATTTGTTCAACTTTCATCAAATTTATGAACTTTTTACTCTGTTAATAGTTTATGGCAAGGATTTAGTACTATATAAATCATTGTTTATGGAAAAGAAATACACTTGAAAACTAATATGCATACATGTTTTTATCTTCAAAAAATAACCATTTAATTTTATTTTCATGTCTATAAAAAATTACACAGTTTTGCTCATGATTCATCAAAAAAATATAGAAATGATTTTTGTTGAATCGCTAGGGGGCCTGTGAAAATAAAAGTTTTCACAGTGATCCACCAATACAATTTTAGTCACCTATCCTTTCTTTTACAAAAGGGGGGATAGGAGACCATTTATTGATGTTTGTATATTCTAAAATTTGTTGTTCTAACATTGTTAATTATATGCATATGCTATTAAAATAGCAACCATCATCGGCATTAACATGTGTGCACAGCGTGTTTTAAGTTATTGGGTTAGTTCTAAATTTATTTTTAGAAATACAAAATTAATTCTGAGTTATCTTTCTTGACTGACAATTTTTCGGAGCTAAAAAGCTGACACAAACTCATATTAATGAATAAAAACATGTACCAGAGAAACATTTCGTTAAATAAATATATAATCTAGCACAGTGTGAAGTTTGGGAATGTCACTCTACTGCAAACTTAATATAGTTTAAGTCATTCGGTTAGTTCTAAATTTATTTTTAGAAATACAAAATCCATATGGAGTTATCTTTCTTGACTGACAAACTTTCGTCACTAAAAGCTAACAGAAAATCATATTAAAAGATAAAAACGTGTACCAGAGACACATTTCGTTAAATAAATATATAACCTAGCGCAGTGTGAAGTTTGGGATTGTCTCTCTACTGCAAACTTAATATATTTGCATTTTATTTCAATGCGATGGTGACATTCCATCGAGGGGCTCACCATGTAAATCATCAAAAATTTAATAATAATCTCCCGTTTTAACACAAATCTAATAAGCAAATCATGGAAGTAATTATTGCTGAAAAGAAAACAATATAGGACGTTTCGATATTTTCTACGGTATAAATAAACGAGGTCTTTGTTCTACAATTTTCGTGATCGACGAAAATGTCATCACTTTCAAATTATAATCACGTGACCCGTGGTTTTACAAGCGAAGCCATTAATGAGTTTGCTTTTCGAAGGCTGGGATATGAACAAAAATGCGGAGGTATTATAAAAAGTGCGGGGGCATTAAACATGTAATTTGGATCCCAACCTTCTCCCTCTTGATAATTGAATCTCCAACAACAATACAGATATTAACAAACAATTAACAAACAACTGCCGCAGATTAGTTTCAACTCTAAAATAACTACACACTATGACAGCATAAACATAGACAAAGCAATAGCAGTGGTAAATGAATGTTCGTTGTTAACTGACTACTGGCTAAGAAGATGTTGGTTAAACACCATTATTCGTAGGACAAAATTGGTGTCGAGTACCACTGACAAAGCTTACAAAATACAGAGATTACCGACAACTAGTTATCTGTTAAACAACGGTTGATGGATTGAGTTGGTGTTGGTTATTGTTAATGTCACTAAAGGCAACCAATATAGTGACGACCATATTTATTAGGAAAAGACAGCCGATACAAATATAGCCTACTGACTTGCCAAATAAATTGAATCTAAAGAAAATTGAAATATACTGTAAAAAATAAAAACAGTTTTATTAGCATATTTTAAAGGAAACTGAATAGTCTACTCTACATTGGAACTTACCTTTTGTTTTTGTCTTTTCTGTTAAATGTGTAGAAAACAATATTACTTATATTCTCTATGTGTGTGGTAATTATTTTGAAATATACACCTATATTTTTGACACGCGATCATGAAATGAAACCAAATTCAATTGCATAGGAATACTAAGAAAGTTATTTGATAGTGTATGTAATGTTGTATTAATAGAAAGTGTATTTCATGGAATAACACTTAGAAAATAATAAAAATACCAAGTAATGAAAAGGGGCCGTCGTGGTCGTAATCGACAGTTAGGTGGTTTTCTCCGGGAACTTCGGTTTCCTCCACCAATAAAACTGACTGCCACGATATAACTGAAATAATGTTGAAAGTGGCGTTAAACACCATTATCATAGTCGTCCCAAGTAATAAAAGGATACCACTTGTATAAATAACAACAGCAAAGAAGAGGGAGAAACAGAATAATAGAAGAATAAAAACAAAATCAATAATCATATTAAGGAATGATTCTTTGCAAGACAATGATAAAAGACTATTAACAGTTCCTTAATAATGTAATAGCTGTCAAAACTCATATTCACCAGGTTATCTATCCTGTGTAGACCCTTAATTATTTTCATATAATATGGGTTAGGGCTATGGTGCTTAACACCACTTTCAATATTATTTCAGTTATATAAAGGCGGTCATTTTTATTGGTGGAAGCAACCGAAGTAGAATTTCTTTATTGACGTCAGTTGATTATTTATTGTGGCAGGTCCTTTTGTAGTAGTATTGAAAATGTTACGACTCAAGATTGAGCAACACTAAGCATACAAAATCCAGTGCTCCGTAATAGTTCCTACTCTGCTAGTGACACCCGTCGTGCTATTCGTGTTTGAAAACAGGGCGATAAGTCATTAAGCAAAATTTGATATCGGATAAGAGTGAAAATAAGTCGAACTATCACTTCTTGGCTAATGCCACACTGTCGGAAGAATTCCAAAGTATAATTGAAAAATCGTAGATATAGAGACAAAATGGATACTCCTAACACGTGACCACTCACTCCCCTGGCCTGGTAAGACACTGCAATAAAATAGATACTCCTAACACGTGACCGCTCACTCTCCTGGCCTGGTAAAACACTGCAATAAAATGGATACTCCTAACACATGACCACTCACTCTCCTGGCCTGGTAAAACACTGCAATAAAATGGATACTCCTAACACGTGACCACTCACTTTCCTGGACTGGTAAAACACTGCAATAAAAAAGCGGCAGTATTAAGTATTAAAGTAGTTTGATGGATTCAAACCAATTTAATAAAACAATAATTGTTGATACTGCACAAAATAAAATCAAGCAATATACAGAGAAGATGGAAGCTTGAGTGTTATTTAAGCAACAACACATGTTCGATTTGGCGACTAATTTTCCTTCCTCGTTTATAAACCCTTAAACTCCAAAAAAACTAGTGTATGTACTTGATGGCAATATCAGAATATTTTTTTAAAACTAGTACAATTGGAATTACGGTTTGCTTATAGTGTTTAACGCCACGTTCAACAATGTTTCAGCTGTATCGTGGCGGTCAATTTTATTGATGGAGGAAACTGGAGTACCAGGAGAAAATCACTGACCTGTCGCAAGTCACTGGGATGAAAGTAGAAAGATGGACCCAAACCAATTTAATAAAACAATAACTGTTGATACTACACGAAATAAAATCATGCAATATACAGAGAAGATGGAATCTTGAGTGTTATTTAAGCAACAAAGCAACATATCTTGTATGTTCGATTTGGCTACTAATTTTCCTTCCTCGTTTATAAACCCTTAAACTCCAAAAAAATCAGTAGTGTGTGTACTGGATGGGAATATTTTTTTTTAAACTCTTCTACAATTGGAAATACGGTTTGTCTATAGTGTTTAACGCCACTTTCAACAATGTTTCAGCTGTATCGTGGCGGTCAGTTTTATTGGTGGATGAAACCGGAGTACCCGCAGAAAACCACCGACCTGTCGCAAGTCAACGACCTACTTGGAATTACGTGACCATAGCTGATTATAGAAATGAAATACAATAAAGTCTGGTTATAACAATTATTTATCATCAATGCATGTATCACTCCACAAAACATTGTAAAGACATTCATTATTTCATTCTATTTTTCATGCCAGACATAGATCACGTACAACGAGGATCGGAACAGCTACAAAGTACGAGAGTAAACAAAAACACTGACGTCAATGGCTTTTTTTAGATCAATTTTGTCACCCGCGTACCAAACAGATTAGTATATATAAGTGCATGAAGATTTATTAAAGATATAATAGTTTACGAACAAATTTGTGAAAGAATACATTGACATCCAATTAGAAAAGATCAGGAAATTGGTCGGTATCAGTGCCGTTTTAATGCTTGTTTGTAAACTTGATGTCGTCATGCCTATACGGGAAAATCCATTTATCGTTTAGGAAGCTATGTTTTTCCCCGATCCAAAATTTGTTTATTTTTCATGAAATCCCGTGGAAAACAGTATTGTAGGGTTAAATTATTTATTTTATTTTTCTATAAAATTTTGCGACAGAATGTTAAAAAATAAAATTAATATTAAATGATCATACCGTAACTCATGACACAAAACAGCAATCACTCACTACTTCCGGTCGTGATTTTCACCGGATACGATAAGTCTGCAAGATTGTTGAACGCCGCATTTTACCGTCATAGTACAACACTAATACTATTAATGATATTAATGATTTGATTGCTTTTTGTTGTTTTAACGCCACTTTCAGCAACATTTCAGCTATATCATGGCGACCAGTTTTAGTGGTGGAAGAAGCCGGAGTACCGGAAGAGAACCACAGACCAAGGGCAAGCAACTGGTAAACGTTATCACTTGCGGCTGCGAGTCGAGTGCACCTTTTGTGTAATTTACAAAGCCGGGCGCGAACCCACGCCGTATTGATGATAGGCTTGTATGAGATGTTAGATCTAACGACCTAACTCATTGAGCCACCCGGGCCACTTAATGTTATTAAAAATAAAATACAACCACTAATTCTGTTAATGTTAGTATTAATATAATACAAGTAATAATTATGTTAATGTTATTAATAATATAATACAACTATTAATTATGTACTAATTCTCTTAATGTTATTACTAATCAAATGCTACTAATTCTGTTAATGTTATTAATAGTAATTAAAAATAATTTGTTCAAAAACAAATGTAAGGTTATTTCCGTCACGTGATACAGTACGTTTATTCGCTTTTGATCTCTTGTTAGATGATTGGTTGCTTGATTAATGCTTAACACCACACGAGTAGTATTTCAGATATATTGGGGACGAGAACAAGTTCAATGATATATAAAAACTACACAGATTAACGAGTTTTGACTGCCATTTAAATGTATGGAGAAATGAGTAGAAATGAACAGAAATATCCCCTCGAGCACAAATAGAGAGAAACAAAAGAGAAAATGAAAGGAACTGTACAAAAATGGAATTCAAGTTTCATTCTTAGAACGGCCATGTACCTTTTTGTATGGTGTTAAAAGTGTTGATTTTGTATACGTTTCTATGATTTAGACATTGGAACTGTTCCGATGATGTCATAGTGTGTTTGTCATGTTATTCTACTAATGGAGTAAAACAAAAGAATATAATTCTTTATGTCTGGTTTTAAAGTACTTTTCAGTCATTTTTCATACATGCTATTTCTGATTTAAAAGGAATAAAATTAGATATTTCTTCTGTAATTTGTCAATAAAAGGATTTAAATTAGATATTCTCTGGAGATCTGTCAATTTTGTATGATATTTCATTATTCCCTTGTCATTCGCTTCATTGTAGGACAGACAAATCTTACGTAATGTTACTAAGATGATGGATAACAATTTAGATATCTTGTCGTCATATCCAAGGCTGTATCATCTTGTTTGCTTAAACCCAATATGTACGTGACAACATTATTGCATGTATTGTTATGACTGAGAATGCTTGGATTTTTTAGACGCACTGCAGGTACCTATGTGTGCACCCGGTGTAAAGGGGTAGTTATTCTAAATAAACACTCATATATATTTATGTAACCTGCATATTTGATCTCGAATAAATCATTAAAGGCATAGTCTTACTTACTGTCATAATTCCGTACTGAGTACATAACTCAACTCGTACTCAACCAACGCCACAGCAGAGCGTTGCACTCAGAATAGAAAAACTTCTTTAAACCGGCCATTTTAAGGACAGTGCACTAAGTAGATTTACTGGGGTTTTTTTTCATAGAGCTACAATGTAGTCAGTTTAATGAAATTTATAATTTCCCCGCGTTATCTCCCTTTTATATTTACCAGCGAAACACATGCCGTTTTAAGCGGCGTTTTACGTTTGCGCTTTTTGGCATATCATTTCCGCTTTTTTATTTTTACGTTTGCCCTTTTTTTATATATCATTTGCGCTTATTTATTTTGACTCATTTGCGCGTACCTCTTCCGTCCGCCAAATGTATTGTTACATTTGTTGCACACTGCTCACCAACTAGGAGGTGGAAGTAGGATTTTGAGCAGACTTAAGTGTTTTCTTAGCTTAAGTAGCTTTATGCATACGGGCCCAAGTGACCGTACATACTCTGATCTGTCACCAGACAGCAGCTTATTATACTGTCTTATTAGAAACTAATGCCTCTCCCTCTCTGTGCGTCTTGTATATCACTTCCTCTCATTTTTACATAGCTAACAGGAATGATGGTACTTCCATCATGGTCGCTTTTAACCTGAGCTCTGCAATTTTTATTTGAACATTTCCATGATGAATCTTGATTCTTTAAGACGGCATCCAGACGATAGACATATCCATCATGTAGTAAACATTTCTTTCCTCTGTTTGTTTCTGATATAATAAACTCCATAATTAAAATTAAAATATGATTAAAACCATTAAAACTTTAATGAAATGGATTTTTCAGCGCAATTTATACCAGGTAATTTTGTTTAAAAAGCGCAAACGATATACGCCCGTTTTAAGGCATATACTTTTCATCCTGAGTTCTCTACGTCTGCCCGCACTTCCCTCTATTACGGATGGTGGTCACAATAATGCTAGCAAATTACAAATTACAAAAGGTTACAACAAAACCCAATAGTAAGCTAAGGGCCCGGGTGGCTCAATAAATTAGGTAGTTGGATTACCTAACAACTCATACAAGCCTATCACCAATACGACGTGGGTTCGCGCCCGGCTTTGTAAATTTCAAAAAAAAGTTTCTTCCACCACTTAAACTGGTCGCCATGATATTGCTGAAATATTGATGAAAGTGGCGTTAAACACCAAAATCAAATCACCAATACATGTAGTAAGCTAACCAAACACATTTCTGATAAACGGGTCATAAAAATGAATAATTTTACCCAAAATGGAAACGTTTGAAAAACGAAGACAACATTTACAAACTAGAAAATGTATATAAATAAAGCACGTAAACTTTTAGAAAGTCGGGCGAAATACTTTGAGAGCGATTTGTGTATTGAAAT
>MJUT01034016.1:3083-13821 GCA_002080005.1 Gigantidas platifrons
AAAAAAAAAAATTCCTACCCACCCTACCCTACCTAACTTTTTTTCACAATTTTAGCCTAAGCACACAATTATTTTTGTGTAGGCCTAATGGAAAACATATTAACTAAGCTTACACATTTTCAAAATCTGCTCAAACGAGCCTGCTGAAATGTCTTGAAAATCGAAAAATGTTTTTCCCCAATTTTGTGGGTAGAAAATTAATGTATTATTGAAACTACAAACCATTAACTTGATCAAAATGAAGAGTATGGACACAGTACTTCCACAATCCAGGTGGAAAAGGATAAAGATTAATAGGTTCTTACACGAGTCTCTATTGAAGATCTGATATTTCTTCCACGAGTGTGAGATATTCCGTCTTTTCACGAGTGGAGCGTAGCGGAACGAGTGAAAAGACGTAGAATTTCTCATACAAGTGGAAGAAATCCCAGATCTTCAATAAAGACGAGTGTAAGAACATATTTCTTCCGTTTTTAACAATGTTTACATTTCGGCCCCGAAACTAGATCACCACGTGTAGAAGAGAAATTTGCATAATTGTGATACGTTTATGTATAGTATGTGAGTGCATCGGCAGTGTACACATGCATGAACTCCTGAAAGGAATCGTTTAATCCTTATAATTTTTCAATGCAATACTGATCATAAAAAAATATATTCTTGCATATTCATGGGTCTAAAAATCACACAAATTAAAATTCCGCGAAGTGTTGTTGACGACGTTGGCAAGTTAACAACATGACGTCATATGAAGACTTCCAGTTTAAAACGTAAAGATCACACGTCATTAGGCTTGGTGTAGCTTCAATTTTGATAAAATTTAACTAGGCCTAAAAGATGTTTGCAAGGTAGGCATTTTAATTATTTTGTATATTGTTGTAAATATGGCTCTCAATCTGACACTATCGATATACATTATAAAGTACACTACTTTCTTATATTGCGTCATTGAAACAATCTGATTGGTCGATTCATCCATGACAGACACGGTCACGCGACCCTGTCTGTCATGGGCTGTCTGTCATAGTAAATACACAAAAACGGAAGAAAACCACTTGCATGATATGGTTCAAAATGATCCTCGAATTTTCTCGTAAACAGTAGATCCATACTCTTGTGTTCAAATACCAAGCAAGAACAGAATTATGACACTATCACCTTATCCTCATGTAAATATTTGCTTTAAACATTTAAAATAGCGCTGAACTTTTATAAATGAAACAAAAAAATATCCTACTCAGAAACCTACTTCCACCTTCCTGTGGTGAGCAAGGGACATGAAGAAATAACCCCAATTAGGTTGTACAAACCATGTACGTAGCGGGTTACGCAAAGGTGTGTGCAACCTGATTGAGGTTATTTCGAATGAACCGGACACATAATTTCGATCAATCCTTATAAATTAATTCAAACTTTTTAATTTAAACAATATTTATTTCGAAAATAATCAGACAATACAGTACATCAAACATGGTAATTACAAACAGGATTCAGAAACAAGCAATTATGCTTTTATAAATCTGTCTCCTAAAATAAACATACATAGTATAATCATGACTATTATAGCATGCTCTTTATAAAATCTATAACTATTAATATATTTATATAATAATATTGCTGGTAATTTATAATAAGACATCCTCCCGAGTCAAGGTCACTGAGTCCAGACAACGTGACATGAACGTGTCGCGCTATGTGGACACAGGAACCCCGGCCAGGGAAGATAATAATTTGATAGAGTAGAATAAAAGTATGTGAAATGTATTTCTATTTGTGTCTATTTGGTTTTTCCATTTTTAATGCGGTCTGTTCGTTTGTCAGTTTATGATGGGTCTGTTTGATATGTATCATTTGTATGGTATTACATGTAGTTGCACGGGATAAGCTTTGGCGGTTAACTAAATGGGGGTATAAAATGGGACGTTTATACGATATTGTATCGAGATTGCTCACAGTGACTTGAGGACAAAAGGAGGTGTTGAAGTCCTGCATTGATTACTTTGACAATGTTTGATTTATTTAATAATTTAAAATATTATTTGTAGGACTATTGTTAATTAATAAAAATTTGCATTCGCATAAAAAAATATGAAGTTACTGCGAGCAAACAATCCTATATATACTGATTTGTCTCTTATTTAGCCAATTGATAGAGAATAGAAATGATTTAAATTCGGACGATGTCAAGAGGGAGAATTTAAATACTAATAATGTGTACTAAGGAGGGAAAAGTGATAACTTATGATTAATTTTGAGGCGAGATGTACGTCACTAAAGTATGATAAGCCATATGCTCATGGTGTAAACCTTTTACTTTTGATGATGTATTTCTGCATCGAAACGAAAATTAACGTATTCTGTTCGTCCGTCAATTCATTTGTTCCAAAAAGGAGTAAGTGTATGGTAATATTTACAGGGATGTTGGAGATGGATAATATCAATTCCTGCCTAATGTCAACAAATCTAGGACAGTGTAGAATATAATGAGAAGTTGTTTCCATCCCCCCACATAGACAATTAGGAGAGTCAACTAAATTTCGTAAGAAAAGGTGTTCGTTTAGGGAGCTGCTGTTCATACGAAGACGCGCATGTAATATTTGTCCAATTCGTGAGCCTACGTAGTTGTAAGTAGGTACTTTCGCATTTTGATTTTTGAGGTTTTTTTAAATATAGATAGAGATTCGGTTTTTCGGAGAGTGAGTGGCAGATTGTTCCAAAGTTTTATAGTTGACGGCAAGAAATAGTCGGCGTATTGATTTATTCGAGTATTAATTTCCAACATGTTGTTAACTTGTCTAGTATTGTGGTTATGTCTACTACCCACGGAATTCGGTATCAAATCTAATAAATATTGGGGAGTTCTATTATTTTTTATTTTGTGAAATAAAATTAGTTTATGGTTTTGTCTTCTATCTGATAGTTTTTCCCACTTAGTTTCTTCATATAATCTATTAAGTCCGGTTAATTTAGTTCGTCCCGTTACCATCCTTGCAGCGTCAAGCTGAACGTTTTCTAATTTATTTATCAAACTTTGATTTTGAGAATCCCAAATAACGTCAGCATATTCCAAGATAGGACGGATAAATGACGTGTAGATTTCTTCAACACTTAAACGATCATTTGCACTTTCCTTAGCATATTTCAGCGAGTATATGATTTTTTAACTATGTAATCAACATGATCGTGCCAAAATCCATTGTTTGAAAAGATTACGCCCAAATGTTTGTGATTATCTACTTTTTGGAGTTCTGAATTATTAATTTTTAAGGGGGGATGGTTTGCTTATTATTTTTCTGAGACAAAATCATAGTTTCAGTTTTTTGTGGGTTAAATTTTACGAGCCATTTTTCAGACCAGATATGAATTTTGTCTAAGTCGCCATTTAAAGTCTCCGCAGTTTCTATAGGGTCATCTACATCCAGATATAAACTAGTATCATCTGCGAAAAGTTTTATTTGAGCGTCAATATATTGAACAATATCATTAATAAAAATATGAATAAAAGAGGGCCAAGTATTGACCCTTGGGGAACCCCGGCGTTGATCGATAACCAGTCAAAATTTTAACCATTTATAACCACTCTCTGATACCTCCCACTTAAATAATTTTCAAACCAATTTAATAAATTTCCTGAAATGACAGATTGTTTTAATTTGAAAAGTAATCCTTTGTGCCATACTCTGTCAAACGCCTTACTGATATCACAAAAAACAACCCTTATTTCCTTCCCACTATCTAAAGCTTTGCCAAATTCGTTAGAAATATTAACTAGTTGATTAACAGCTGTGTCGTCTTTTATAAAGCCAGACTGGTTACGCGTCAGTATATCATTTTGTAATACATGATTATATACATGTTTATATACACATCGCTCCATACATTTAGAAATGACACTAAGTAAGGAAATAGGTCTATAGTTTTGGCTTTTGTCCTGTTCAAATAGATGAGATAATTATAATTTGCTCTTTTCCATTGGCTTGAGAAAATAGCCTGATGTAAAGACATGTTAAATAATTTGCATAGGGGATATTTTAATATAGAAGATGCTTCCTTTAATAATCTAGGATGTATTAAATCGGGGCCTGACGCTTTAGAGTGATTAATAATTTTCATAACATCTTCAACTTCTTCTTCATTGAGGACAATATTCAAGATTTTCTATTAAACTTTGTATTTCATTAAGGAGAGTTCCATTACAATCATCAATATTTGACTGTGCAGCAAAACAAAATATTAAATTAATTTGCTTTTTCTATATCATCGAAAATTAGATTGTCATTTTTTACTAGAGGGGGTATTCAATGATCACGTGATTTGATTCCGGTAAGTTGTTTTACAGTTTTCCACCAATTTGAACCAGACGAGTTTTCATTAATTAATTTTTTAATTAAATAATTTTTATGTTCTTCTTTCGACTTTCTCACTAAATTAGTAACATCATTTCTTATTCGTCTGAACTTATTCCAGTCTGAGGGACTATTGGAACGCTAGCTTTTCTATGTATTCTATTTTTCTTTCTTATTAATTTTCTAATGTTACTAGTTAACCATTGTGGTTGATTTTTTCGAACGGTGATAATTTTACTGGGAATACATAATTCCGCAGCATCTAAAATAGCGTTTGTTATAATTGTCGTAAGATCATTGACATTATTAGAAGAAATAAGAGAATCCCAGTCAACATCCGATAAGTACTGTTTAAATTTATCATAACTTTTTTGTTGATACTGAAAAATATATTTATTTTTTTCAAAATAAGGCAAATAATCGGAAATGAATTTAAATAATCCAAAAGCTGCCTCATATAAAGAAAATCACCTGATGACAACGGCACGCGACGCCCTGAGAACGACGTATATTTTTAGATTCCGTTCGGAATTCATTGACAAATAACCTCAACTTTTTAAACCAATCAAAACACGTATAAAATGACATGTGACTCTAAAATTAATTTATTAAGGTATAGAGTAGTGCATTGAACAATGTTTACATATTATATATGAAATTCTAGTCTGGAGAAGACAAGCCTTATTTATCTCTTTAATTAGTTTACACAGTTTAGTGAGCTATATTCTATTTTGTGGAAATCTATTAAAAAATTGAACTTTATTTTTTCGGGATCTGTTTGTATTTCTGTTTTATCAATATTTTATGTTTAGAAAATGAACATTCCATAATATAATGAAATCCATCACCAATTTCTTTGTTTTTTTTTACATAATAGGCACAATCGCCTGTTTCTATCTATGTTTTGCCATCTGCCACACTCGATCGGAAGTTTATGGTTGCTAGTTCGGAATTAAAAATCAAATAAGTATTTTGAATAGAAGTGTGTCATGACTGTTTGAATTCGTCTCTTAAACTGAGATTACAAATCAATTGGAATTAAGAACAGTCTGAGTGTTCCAGGTATATGGCATGCCATATTGATTCAAAATATTTTGTATAAATTTTAACCATGGGAATTATAAGGAGGCCGTTTACTGACATGAGAAATGTTTTTTTTTTTCATTTACTCTAAATACTATTTCGTTTTAACGAATTATTATTTCGTTCAAACTCCCTTACTGTGTCTTCTGTCAGACAACATGGGTCGAAAATGTGCCTCTGGAACGAAAACAAATATCAACTCAAAGCTCAATTCAATCAGATAGCCAGGAGTAAAATCTTCCAAATACACCACTTCACTGGAAATTCTCGTTCGCATAGAAAACACCAAACTATCAGATATTACCCCCCCCCCCCTTTTTTTCCCTTATACAAGTATTCAGACCAGATGTACCGAAAATACGACTCTATAACGTAACACAACTGAGGGATTTAACTCAAGACTCAATTTAGTTTGATTGCTAGGAATAAGTGTTCCAAGCAATCCACTCTATTTCCACTTCTCGTTCCGAAAGTTAGCACCAACACTTCCGAATCAACCCCTTCCTTTGTCTTCAATCAGATCACATGGACCGAAAATATTGCTGTATAACGGGAAAACGAGGAAATTCCCTACTACGCGCTGAATTGAATGTGAAAGCTAGGAATAAAAGCTTACACATAAATCACCCTACTTGAAGTTCTTGTCAGTACTAAAAATAAAAACAGAATATCCGACATAATCTCCTCTTTTACATTCAATCAGACCACATGGACCGCCAATATGACTCCATAACGGGAAAACGAGGATATACTACTCGGTGCTCAATGTAATATGATGGACCTTTAGGAATAAGTTTCCAAATACACAACTCTACTTGAAAGTTTTGTCCGTACGGAAAACACGAATATTATATCCTATATAGCCCCTTTTTACCATCAATCCGAACACATGTACTGAAAATACGGCTCCCTAATATAACAAATTTCATAATCAGAAATCAGTATCATAGCTAGGAATGAACGTTTCTGAGCACACAACTCTATTTGAAGTTAAAAAAATGATCAAGCGTTGCTTCTCAAATAGGTGCAGAAAACAAAGGTTTTTTTTAAATCGAAAACATATTTGTCCTGAATGATGGACGGGTGTTTCAACAAACGATTTGGATTTCAATGGGTACGAATTGTGCTCCGCCGATTTTTTTCTACACGCTTATGAGGCAGACATTATTTAAGGGCTTCTAAAGAATAAAGATAGAAAATTAGCCCAGACCTTTAATTCCAGCTTCCGCTATATAGATGATGTTCTTTCACTGAACAATTCTCGATTCGGTGATTATCTACATCGCATCTATCCAAAAAAGGTTGAAATAAAGGATGCTACTGACACTCAAAAGTATTCTTCTTACACCTACACCTTGACATCGACAACCGAGGAAGATAAAAAAAAAAAAACTCCTATACGACAAACGCGATGACTTTACCAATTGTCAACTTCCCTTTAATTTAGCAATTCTGCAGGATCATGACGTTCACGACGTTACATCAGCCACAAGGTTAGTTTCACGAATTGTTATATTTATAAAACAATAAATTTCAGTGTTTTACTTGTTCAAACATGATATACAAGACACAAGTATAAAGCTTACATACAAATATATTGCGTTGTTTGATTATATTTGAATTTAGTTTAACAGATTCCAGATAATTATTATTTATCAATCGGTCCTTTTTCCGCGCGTCCTTTTTTTAGCGCGTTGTTTTCGTAAACGGACTATATTTTACCTTCCCGGCGCTACGTACAGCCAACAAACACCATCTAGCTTTTTCAACAGACATGAAGCTTGGATCAAGAAGATAAATTATGAAAATGCTCATGTAAAAAATCCTTTATTTTCTTGAAACTAATTACATTTTTCTCAAATGAAATACTATTTCACCAGGCTAAAGCTAGCGAATAATTTCTAGCGACCACTAAGCTAGCGACCAATAAGGCGATATGTCTCAAAACCAAACAAATAAATAAAAGCGAAATGTACTTAGAATATTTCTAGCGACCAATAAGAGATATATTTCTGTAAATGCACAATCAACACATTGAATCGACATCTGGACATACAGGGAATATTTCTGGACACCCCCCCCCCTCCCCCACACACACACACACACTTCTACAATACGAAGTAGACACTCATGTGAATAAAAAGACAATACATGGTATGTGATATTACTCATGTTCACTCGAACATAAAATAGTTCTTCTTTTACTAAGCATATTAACAAAGACACACGTATATTTTGGGATGACGAGATTATAAAACAGCACGCCAACTTTAAATAAACATAGCGTAAACAAATAATTTACTGTCATGACAACCGGTATATAATTTCTATTTGCCATCGCTTTGTAAAACAAAATAAAGTCCTAAGATTCTCCGTTCCCACGTCTCAAAAATAAAAAATAAATGTGAATATAGAACAATAGAAATATATAGCAATACGTTTTTTTTTTAAATAAACAAAATATAAATCCTGCATGTGGGTGTCGCATTTATTTAATAGTTTTTATCTATTTATTTTTAAATTGTGTATTTATATGTGCCAAACCACTAATTTAATTCACCAATCAGAGCTTAGAACATATAGTAGTTCCTTTTAAAGAAAAAAGTACCTTTCACTTTGTTGTAGTGTGAATAATGTTGAATTGAAGAGAATAATTAAAATTGCTAGTTAAAGTTAAATATATCAGGATTATATCGAGCCCAATTTTGGCTACATTTATTTGAATTGGAATCCTTTATTAAGGTTTTAATGCATTACCTATAAATACAAAAATTCTGGGAATGACCTTGCTATTTTTAGACCACGGAATGTCCCAGAGCATAGCATTTCGATGCACGACTATTCCATCAAGTCATTTAACACCCTGCTGTGGACTTGAGGTGCATTATCCCTCCTAGGATCTTAAGTCAGTTAAAGACCTTGGCAATACCTTTGTCTAAGCCAAAAGTGGGAAAGAACTTTGCCGTCCTTCGATATTTGTATGGCCTATTAATGGGAGCACCCCCAAATCCAAATATCAAAGTTGGTCTCTAACACCCTGCTGTGGGCTTGAGGTGCATTATCCCACCTAGGCACTTAAGTCAGTTAAAGACCTTGGCAATACCTTTGTCTAAGCCAAAAGTGGGAAAGAACTTAGCCGTCCTTCGATATTTTTATGGCCTATTAATGAAGGCACCCTTCACCCCCCACAATCAAAATATCAAAGTTGGTCTTTAACACCCTGCTGGGGGCTTGAGGTGCATTATCCCACCTAGGCGCTTAAGTCAGTTAAAAACCTTGGCAATACCTTTGTCTAAGCCAAAAGTGGGAAAGAACTTTGCCGTCCTTCGATATTTTTATGGCCTATTAATGGGGGCACCCCCAAAATAAATACAAATATCAAAGTTGGTCTTTAACACCCTGTTGTGGGCTTGAGGTCCATTATCCCACCTAGGCACTTGAGTCAGTTAAAGACCTTGGCAATACCTTTGTCTAAGCCAAAAGTGGGAAAGAACTTTGCCGTCCTTCGATATTGTTATGGCCTATTAATGGGAGCACCCCTCCCCCAATCCAAATATCAAAGTTGGTCTTTTACACCCTGCTGTGGGCTTGAGGTGCATTATCCCACCTAGGCACCTAAGTCAGTTAAAGACCTTGGCAATACCTTTCGTCTAAGCTAAAAGTGGGAAAGAACTTTGCCGTCCTTCGATATTTTTATGGCCTATTAATGGGGGCACCCTCCCCCCAAATAAAAATATCAAAGTTGGTCTTTAACACCCTGTTGTGGGCTTGAGGTGCATTATCCCACCTAAGCACTTAAGTCAGTTAAAGACCTTGGCAGCACATTTGTCTAAGCCAAAAGTGGGAAAGAACTTTGCCGTCCTTCAATATTTTTATGGCCTATGAATGGGGGCACTCCCCCCAATCAAAATAACAAAGTTGGTCCTTAACACCCTGCTCTGGGCTTGATGTACATTATACCAACTAGGTGCTTATGTCAGTTAAAGACCTTGGTAATATATTTGTCTAAGCCAAAAGTGGGAAAGAACTTTTCCGTCCTTCGATATTTTTATGGCCTATTAATGGGGGCACCCCCCCCTCAATAAAAATATCAAAGTTTTTCTTTAACACCCCGCTGTGGGCTTGAAGTGCATTATCCCACCTAGGCACTTAATTTGGTTAAGGACCTTGGCAATACCTTTGTCCAACCCAAAAGTGGGAAAGAACTTTGCCGTCTTCCGATATTTTTATCGCCAATTAATGGGGGCACCTCCCCAAAAAAAATCAAAATATCAAAGTTGGTCTTTAACACCCTGCTGTGGTCTTGAGGTGGATTATCCCACCTAAGCACTTAAGTCAGTTAAATACCTTGGCAACACATTTGTCTAAGCCAATAGTGGGAAAGAACTTTGCCGTCCTTCGCCATTTTTATGGCCTATTAATGGGGACACCCTCCCCCCCCCAAATAAAAATATCAAAGTTGGTCTTTAACACCCTGCTGTGGGCTTGAGGTGCATTATCCCATCTATGCACTTCAGTCAGTTAAAGACCTTGGCAATACATTTGTCCAAGCCAAAAGTGGGAAATAACTTTGCAGTCCTTCGATATTTGTATGGCCTATTAATGGGGGCACCCTCTCCCCAAATAAAAATATCAAAGTTGGTCTTTAACACCATGCTGTGGGCTTGAGGTGCATTATCCCACCTAGGCACTTAAGTCAGTTAAAGACCTTGGCAATACCTTTGTCTAAGCCAAAAGTGGGAAAGAACTTTGCCGTCCTTCGATATTTGTATGGCCTATTAATGGGGGTACCCTCCCCCAAATAAAAATATCAAACTTGGTCTTTAACACCCTGTTGTGGGCTTGAGGTACATTATCCCACCTAAGCACATAAGTCAGTTAACGACCTTGGCAACACATTTGTCTAAGCCAAAAGTGGGAAAGAACTTTGCCGACCTTCGATATTTGTATGGCCTATTGATGGGGGCACCCTCCCCCCCCCCAAATAAAAATATTAAAGTTGGTCTTTAACACCCTGTTGTGGGCTTGAGGTACATTATCCCACATAAGCACTTAAGTCAGTTAAAGACGTTGGCAATACCTTTGTCTAAGCCAAAAGTGGGAAAGAACTTTGCCGTTCTTCGATATTTTTATAGCCTATTAATGGGGGCACCCTCCAAAAAAAATACAAATATCAAAGTTGGTCTGTAACACCCTGCTGTGGACTTGAGGTGCATTATCCCACCTAGGCAATTAAGTCAGTTAAAGACCTTGGCAACACATTTGTCTAAGCCAAAAGTGGGAAAGAACTTTGCCGTCCTTCGATATTG
>MJUT01034017.1:14656-25648 GCA_002080005.1 Gigantidas platifrons
TTTTTTTTTACTTCAAAATGGTCCTTGGATGGTCCCCTTTCAGAATTATGAGTGATACAGGCTCACCTGACCCTCTAGTTTACAGTAGTTTCAAAATTTAATCTTACGATATAACCTTGGCGTCGGGGGACCAGTGGCCAACGGCCTTTTATTTAATTCTCTGTTCAGTTTATGCTATACATTTTGATTATTTCTATTAAATTAAGAAGAGTTTGAAGATACCAAAGGGGCAATCAGAATCCGTATATCGAAGAAGAACAAACAACACAATAGCCAAAAGAAACTAAGAGTACAAAAAGATAAACAACGATCTACAAAACATACATATAAAACTAAAGATCGAGTAACACGAACCCCTCTAAAAACTGGGAGTGAACTTAGGTGCTCCGGAAGAGTAGGCAGTTCCTGCTCCATTAGTGGTACCCGTCGTTTTAATCTAGTTACAAACCTGGTGATAAGTCATGAATGAGGAAAGGACCAGGAAGTGTTTACGACAAGTGGAACATACCCATGGTCATTTGTGACACAGATATTCCATAGCGGTCAACCAAGTCATGGTGGNGACCGTAAAATTTTCGAAGTGATGACTTCAACTTTACCAAAAGGAACCCTTGGTTCAGTAGCTTCCTTGTTAGCAGCAACCCTCTATCAAGGAAATCCTGATAGGAACCACAAGCTCTGGAATATTGTATCATCTGAGAGATATATACTCCATATGCAGGTGCTGTTGGAATGTTGCTACATATAAATGGAAAGTTCACAATGGGAAAATTGAAATCATCTCTTTTGTCGTAAAGTTTCGTTCTTAACCGACCCTCAAAATTCTTTTTCTATCTTCTCGGTGAATATCATTTCATTACACCAAGAAGTAAGGGGTATATTTGTTATTAAAAGCAGCAGTGGAAATGCAAAATAATCTGCCATTTTGTGACTAATGGAGAGCACTTGTATGTATTTTCCCGGCAAAATCAGCCATTTTCTAGAAAATGGTGGAATCTGAATGATCAATCATCATATTTTCATAGTATTTTTAAATACAATTTGCTTGGCCTACATTCCAGAAAAGGTCATGATCTGTGATAACGATTACATCAACAAACCGGAAAGGTAAAAATGCTTGGGAAATACCATCGCTTAAAACATGTTTAACAAGCATAATGACCAGGTTAAAAATTGACATTAGTGAAAATGACCTTTTTTACTTGCATGGAATTTATTCAATTCAATCTTATCCGTTTTAATCTCATCTTGTAATCTTGAAGTTTAAATGAATTCCTTCTGTATTTATGTATGCTATAAATACTAGTATACAGAATGACATCATCGGTCTCGTGCTGCGTGAGATTTGTAAATCAAACAAATGACCGACTTTATTGCATGGCCAAGCAGATGTCACGACACAATACACGATCGCTTTTGACCTACTTATGTACCAATGGACGCTTTTGCCTAACAATTTTAAAGATAGAAATATTTTCTAACTTTTTGATTGGAGAATAATACAAATTTGGTAAGAGTTCGGAGAACGGATTTAAAGCACTTGTAATGTAAGCAGGTTGGATTTAAAGCACTTGTAATAAGCAAGTCATTTAGTAGTTTGCTGATTAGTTGCGTCCGTCGTCCTACGCCCCGCACAGACAAAGGGAGTTCGAGTATAACTGATAATATGATTACTTTTAATGGTATATCTGTATTAAAATTTAAATTTAAGCGATATTCTCTTTAACCAAGTTATTACATGTCGTAAAGTATTATTTTCAATGTATTATGTAATCTTCGGCTGAGCGACTGGAGGTATTAAATTCTGAGCAAAGTGCCATTTCATCTATTACATGTTAAGAAGTTATTGTTGAAGTCATGAATGTTTTTGAGATGCTACCATGGATAGGAAATAATATGCACCCCCCTGTGAGCTATTGTCATCACTTTGCGTCCGTCGTCCGTCCGTCCACAATTACTAAAAAATCTTCTCTTCTGAAACTACGCGGCCAATTAAGACCAAACTTTGGTGGAATGGTTCTTGGCCGATTCACTTCCAAAATTGTGTCCGACAGTCCCGACCTCCAACCAACATGGCCGTTGTTGCTAAAAATAAAAAGGGGGGAGGTGAAATTAAAAAAAATGTTCATCTCTGTAACTACTGGACCAATTGGAACTAAACTTTGCTTATATAGGCTTTGGATGACCCCTTTCAAAATTGTGTCCGGAAATGCAGACTTCCAACCAACATGGCCATCACTGCTAAAAATAGATAAAGGGGGGGGGGGTGAAATTTGAAATTTGTTTCCTCTGAAACTACTGGGCCAATTGGATCCATGCTTTGCTAAGATAATCCTTTGGTGATCCCCTTTCAAAATTTTGTCTGGCAGTCCCGTCCTCGGACCAAGATGGACGCTGCTACTAATAATCAACGATACCTTGCACATTAAGTAGGATGCAAGGTGCTACGTGTCTTATCAAATCCTATATTACCAATATGTTTAGATTATTTCAGTGAAACACTGTTCGTAGAAGAATATAATATTTGTGCTTCGTCGTGCATCTTTTTTTAAAGATAGTTCTTGTTTGTTTTTTGATAGGAAGCACGAGCCCTGGAGCATCGTATTAACTGAGAGATATATACTCCATATGTTTATGAGAAATCAACCACAATGACTCCATTATAAACAAATAGATATACAAAAAAAAATATTTCATACTGAAGCACAGTTACGAAATTCACGGCTATGGCAAGTGTAAGCTTAGTCCAGACCACATAAATTAACAATGACTACGGATGTGTTCCACTTGTCATAACCACTTCCCGGTCATTTCCTCATGTCTTACTCACCCCCAGGTTTGTAACTAGAGCAACAAGGCTGTTGTCAATAGTGGAGGAGGAACTGCCTACCCTTCCGGAGCACCCGATTTTACCACCGAATTTTAGTAGAATTCGTTTTACTCGATCTTTAGTTTTCTGTGTAGTATTGTAGATAGTTGTTTGTTCTTTTTTGGCCATTGTGTCGTCTCTGTCTTTCGATTTGCGCTTTCTGATTACTCCTTTGGTATCTTCAAACTCTTCTTATGAATGTCGTACAATAGTGTGTTTAATTGATTACATCATTGTTCAACATGACATGTATCCAAGATGACGTTAGATTTACTCCATGCTGAATAAAAGAAGAAAAAAATTGTATCTTCAAATTCTTCTTATATTGCTTTTTTATTTGTTCTGAGAAACATAGTAGTAGCTTTAGCTTTCATTATAGGCATCTCGTCATAAGGTATTTGGCTTTTGAATATATTTGCTTTGAGCGTACCTGATGGAGGTTATTCTAGAAACGTGTCGCTCATACTTACGTTTGTGTTTATATTCAGTAACACCGAAATACATAAAAACTGATAAAAGACAAAATCCCGCAGTTTCTTCCACATGAACAGTCTGGCATAATATAAAAACAGATCTGGCTATCCTGTTGTTTACTTGGTCACAAAGATTTAAATTATTTAGCTTTTCAATCTTTTGAATGAATTTGAATTTGAATTTTGGAGTTTAACGCCACTTTCAGCAATTTTCCAGCTATATCATGGCGACCAGTTGGTGGAGGAAGCTGGAGTACCAGGAGAGAACCACCGGCCTTGGGCAAGCAACTGGTAAACTTTATCACTTGCGGCTGCGAGTCGAGTGCACCCGTTTTGCAATTTACAAAGCTGGGCGCGAACCCACGCCGTATTGGTGATAGGCTTGGATGAGTTGTTAGAACCAACGACCTAACTCATTGAGTCACCCAGGCCCCTTCAATCTTTTGACTACGAGTGTTTCAGATGACGGTTATTCCATAAATGCACAATCCGTACTAAATTAGATATCTACGTTTTATTAGCAAACAGTAACAAATACAAATGTTGTTGCATATAATATGTGTAGCTGACTGGGTTAGGATTAGGATTGTGGTATTAACGCCACTTTCAACAATATTTCAGTTATTTCGGGGCGGTTAGTTGTATTGGTGGAGGAAACCGGAGTACTCAGA
The DNA here is from genome assembly GCA_002080005.1 of Gigantidas platifrons. NCBI lineage: Eukaryota > Metazoa > Mollusca > Bivalvia > Mytilida > Modiolidae > Gigantidas > Gigantidas platifrons. Next base: position 18,670 of record MJUT01034017.1, read on the forward strand.
GAAAACCACCGATCTGCTGCAAGTCACTGACAAACTTTATCACATAATGTTGTATCGAGGAGACCTCGCCTGAACGGGATTCAAACTCACAACTTTAATGGTGATAAGCACTGACTGCATAGGTAGGGGTAAATCTAACTACCATTAGATCACGATCACGACGACCCCTTTTAGTAATGTCTTACATTAGAGTGTTTAATTTATTGTTCAACATGACATGTTGGCAAGTTGACGTTTAATTGACCCCTACCTATTGAATGAAAGAGAACATTGTTATTTTTCATAAAAAAGAATCACTATACATAAATCAGTACTGTACTGTAAAACACATAAATATCCCAGAATTTCAGCTCTTAAAGGCATACAAAGGGAGATAACTGAGAGTGGTTATATTCATAACGGTTCTGGAACTGTTATAACTGATCTGAGGAGAATATGGATCATCTCCCTTATAACAATAAGACCAATGTTGACAATTTTGTAAATTTTATTTATTCATCATTGAAAGAACAACATTATTTCAATCAACAAATTCACTATTTGTTAAGTGTCTTAAAAAAACTATGAACATCCAACTGAATATGTGTACCGTTTACAATATAGAACTGGATAATCTCTGAACTTGTGTTCATCCATGAAATGTCATGCAAAGCAAAACCGTAGAAGCAAACCTCTACGCAAAGCAATGTAAGTTGTAATGATGCGAATTTGTTTGAAAAAAGTTTGAAGATACTAAACGGGTTATCAGAATCTGTAAATTGAAGAAGAACAGACAACACAATGGCCAAAAAGGAAAAATACAAAAGGACAAACAACGATCTACAAAACATACAGATAAAATTACAGATCTAGTAACAAGAACCCCACTAAGAACTGAAGGTGAGATCAGGTTTACCGGAAGGCTAAGCAGTTCCTGTTTCACTAGGGGCACCCGTCGTTTTAATCTGGTTACAAACCCGGTGATAAGTCATGAATGAGGAAAGGACAGGGAAGTGTTTACAAGTGGAACATATCCGTGGTCATTTGTGACACAGATATTCCATAGCAAATCATGGTGGCGACCGTAAATATTTCGATAACTGTTTACTATCTTGAAATGTTTGCACCTGGCTTATTTTTGAGCTGACAAGAGCAGATGACGTATGTAATTGTCAAATGACTCCTACGATTGCAATAGGATTTAACTACTGGTAGCTATTGAATTCATGTATGTTAATGCTGATGCCGATATGTTGTATTGTCTGCCTTTTTCATTGATATAAATGTTAAAGAATATTCGGTACTTCTTAAGATTTCCCCCTTCAGATGTCAATTCAGCATACTTGAACAAATTGTTTATTCATGAGACCAGACACTGCCATTATCCCCAATAAATACTTACCATGTTTTAAATAAAAGCGGACATCAGTAGTTTGAACCATGTTAGATATCCTAGCGGGCATCAGTAGTTTGAACCATGTTTGATATCCTAGCGGACATCACTAGTTTGGACTTGTGGGATATCCTAGCGGACATCAGTAGTTTTGACCATGTTGGATATCCTAGCGGACATCAGTAGTTTTGACCATGTTGGATATCCTAACGGACATCATTAGTTTGTACCATGTTGGATATCCTAGCTGACATCAGTAGTTTGAACCATGTTTGATATCCTAGCGGACATCACTAGTTTGGACTTTGTGGGATATCAGTAGTTTTGACCATGTTGGATATCCTATCGGACATCAGTAGTTTTGACCATGTTTGATATCCTAGCGGACATCACTAGTTTTGACCATGTTGGATATCCTGGCAGACATCAGTAGTTTTGGGCCATGTTTTATATCATAGAGGACATAAGTAGTTTGGACCATGGGGGACATCATAGTGGACGTCAGTAGTTTGAGCCATATGGGACATCATAGCGGACATAAGTAGTTTGGACCATGGGGGACATCATAGTGGACGTCAGTAGTTTGAGCCATATGGGACATCATAGCGGACATATGTAGTTTGGACCTTGGGGGACTTCATGGCGGACATCAATAGTTTGGACAATGTTGAATCTCATAGCAGACATCAGTAGTTTTGAGCATGTGGTCATCATAGCGGACATTAGTTGATTTGACCTTGTTTGACATTATAGCGGACATCAGTAGTTTGGACCATGTTGGACATCATTGAGGTTAATCTATTCAGTTGCATCAATTCTAATACCACACATACTAGTAGTCCTTTTTTGTAAATAACAATTTTCTCCCATCAGCCTAAAACTCAAACATAAATGCGGCAATGTTGCAATAGTTGCATATCCTGCCTCCTATGACAACAAAAGTATAGGACTAAACGCTTCTTTTCAGGAGTTCATGCATGTGTAAACGGTGCCGATGCAATCACAAAATGAATAAACGTCCGAAGGACGTTTATGTAAAGTTTGTGAGTGTATCCGCACCGTTTACACATGCATGAACTCCTGAAAAGAACCGTTTAATACTTATAATTCTTTCACGTGAATCTTTTCCCTATTTTGATTATTAAACTGATTTTCAGGCTGGCTTTCAATCGGACACTATCGAAGTTTCATGTCGGCGGCCGCCATATTGTTTATACTAGTTATACACAAAAGTTCATCGAGTTATGAACGGATTGAATGAATCAAAAACAAACACGTGACAGTGCTCTTGTCCAATCAAAAGGCACGAAAACGATATACATTAATTCTACAAGAATTATAAGACTTTGTTTCATGATTTCTCTCTCTTTAATGTACAAGTATTAAAATTATATGGATGTTCATCTCCTCTTTCAATTGATTGTATTCAAGTGTTCCTTTCCTGAAATACTAAATTCCCTGAAATGTCAAATGACTTACTGTGTTTTGTGGTCAAACGATGTTTTAAATAAGAATGATGTTGGAATATTCTCCTTCATTACTTGTGGGAAAAGTTTAAACATCAAGAAGACAGAGTTGTGATCACACCAAACGGTCTAGCCCCGCTACATAAGCCAAGCATATATACATCGCCTTCTGTGGTCATGTCTGTGTTGAAACATTTGGGGGTTGGACGGAAGAAGAATGCGTGGTGACATTGTCAGCCATTACTATTTAACTTGTTTATGTTTATGTGTTCTATTGGTGGAGGAAACCGGAGTACCCGGAGAAAACCACAGACCTGTCGCAAGTCACTGACAAACTCAGTGTATCGAGTACACCTGGGCTTGATCGGAACTCACAACTGTAGTGGTGATAGGCCCCGATTGCACAGATAGTTGTAAATCCAACTACCATACGAATATGACAACGACGGTCCCGTTTTTTTTAAGCATTAATTATACTTCAGGTATATAAAATGGGAACATATTTTGATATAATGCCACTACAAACTTTATACCTGCACTTGCAAACGGAACTAAACACATGGGCCACGTACACTTTTTAAAATGGCTGAGTAGAATAATGGTCATCATTATGTTTGGCATCAATCAATGCTGCTATATTCTACGCCCTATATTAAAAAAGCGAAGAAAATTCTACAAGTGTAACTACCATCGGTTATGAAAAATCAATGCTACCGTGTTATCTTTAGGGTCATATGTGTGTTACTTCTATCCTTGTACAGTTGTGGAGAACATTCTAAAAAAGAAACCGGATCGGAAAAGATCCAATTAGCAAAATAGCGACTGAACTGGCACTAATTTAATCATTTAAGTAAAAAGGCAATTGAAAAAGCGAAACAAATCTAAGGCAACAGAAGATCATTTTTCTTTTGAAATGTAAATAAGAAATTAATCGGTATCCAGTTTAACGAAGAAAGTAATTAATGAATTAACGACCTTATGAATTAAGCACAACTGGAAACGTTTTCTTCGTCAACAGCTAAAAAGATAGATTTGCCTGTCTATAAACAACGATATTATTTCGGGTTAAAATGGTTTGGTTTTATTGATGAATTTCAAAGAATCCAGACCTGGCGATATTACGGACACGGTGTCGTAATAAGGAGCGTGTCCAACACAATTCATTTACTAGAGTAATACAAGTGAAGCAGGTACTACCTATCTTTCCCGAACACTTGAGTTCAGCGCGGTCTTTAGTGGAGTTCGTGTTACTCGATCGTTAGTTTTATGTGTAATGTTTTTAGATCGTTGTTTACCCTTTTGTCCTTTTTCGTTTAGTCATTGTGTTGTATATCCTTCGATTTACGGATTCTTATTACCTCCCTTTGGTACCTTCAAACTCTTGTTTATATCATCTCGTGTGTGCAATCAGAAAACCAACGTTTCTATATTATAAAAACTCAGGTTTGTCTTCGTTCTATGTCCTGTGTCGAGTGTTGCCCATGTCTCTGGATAGTCCATTCTTGATAGCCCCATTTGCTTTTCTCAAAGGTTTATTTCAAAGATGATGACTTCAAACAGTAAAGAAAACATCTATATTGTTGGGAAAATCCACATTTGACATCGCTTGTGTAAGTGCAAGAAGTACTGGGGTTGTTGATTGGAAGGATTCCCATAAATTTGTGAATAGTAATCATATTTATAATTAAATGCCAACTTGATGTTAATTTATGGAATTGTGCTATTCTTCACATGGATTTAATTATTTTCTATGTTACATTTTTCTAAAGTAACATTCTTCTTTTCAGGTATTGATTTCAATCAAATAAATATGTAGTCGGTATTGGTGATATCCGTTATTGCTTTACACTAGGAGGGTTCATATCTTATTTACTCTATTTTCGCTCCTTATTCTATGCAACTTGTCTTTGAAACTTTTAGGCGAGTAGGCGAGTGGGTGTTAGTTAATGTATGCCAAGTTAGCAATTTTTCAGGTTTATAATGTCAATAATTAGCTAGATTTTGGTCGGGTGATGATCTCCGGTTGTTTGTAGGAGGGCTCATGTCTTATTTACGTTATTTGTGGTTGTTCGGCCCGTCTTTTCCTCCAGTTGTTTGTAGGAGGGCTCATGTCTTATTTACGTTATTTGTGGTTGTTCTTGCCCGTCTTTTCCTCCGGTTGTTTTGTAGGAGGGCTCATGTCTTATTTATGTTATTTGTGTTTGTTTGGCCCGTCTTTTCCTCCAGTTGTTTGTAGGAGGGCTCATGTTTTATTTACGGTATTTGTGTTTGTTTGGTTCGTCTTTACCTCCAGTTGTTTGTAGGAGGACTCACGTCTTATTTACGTTATTTGTGTTTGTTTGGTCCGTCCTTTCCTCCAGTTGTTTGTAGGAGGGCTCATGTCTTATTTACGTTATTTGTGGTTGTTTGTGTATAGTGGTGTGCAACACATATTACGTTGTATTTTTAGCCGTGGCTAAGCCACAGGCTATTGCTACCAGAACCTTCAAGAACGGTAACTCATGCTGTATGACGTATTGTTCACGTGCCACTCAGTTATTACTGCGCATTGAAACATAGTTCTCATTATAGTGTGTATTGAATTCGCAATACCTAACGAATAAATATGACAACTGACCACAATAAATTAATATACAAATGAGTTTTTATGATTCTAAATCTATTGAGACTGGAACTTCCAGCTGTAAAATTCTCAGAATCGAAGCGTAGATATCTATTGTTTTGATCGTGTCACCTTCAATCTAAGATGTCGGAGGGAAGGGATAATTTAAAAACAATAAATATTTATCCCATTTAAGGATGTAAATATAAATATTCAATGTTAATTAAGGATGTAAATATAAATATTCAAGGATAATTAACAATGGAAGATTGTAGAAAAAATATTTATCTTACAGAACGGTATCATTGTACTTCACAAATCAGATTAATGTAAACTGTACACAGTTCAATAATATATAAATAGATCGCTATTTTTAACCAGATGGAGAGTACGTGGGTCTAATTGAAGAACAATCAAGCATAATAAAGTAAAGAACCCAAAACTACTATTTGCGTTGTTTTGTGTGTTATTTATAGCAATATTATGCATTTAATCATCATTTTGATTACAAAAAAAATTAAGAAAAACGATCTAGTTGAGCAAATATCACTTCTTCTTTTCCCAATCGCAGCGATTTGCAGATCGATATGAAGAAAAGAAGCCTTAATCTACGTTTTACATAGTTTTAAGTGTTATTTACATGAAAATCTAGATTTAATGATCATATTCTGTACTTCATTACAAAAAAATATTTAAACCGATATATTTCAGCAAATATTATCATTGTCCTTCTTTTCTGATATTTTTGTTTTTCTGGTGTATAAGTAAAATACGATAAATTTCAGTAAACACGATATCGGCATTTTCATAAAAGATACGTGTCAAAAATATGCGGGTGCCATACGCATATAGGATGATTATTCAAAATTACAAGTCGACTTGAACTTCGTGTAATTATCATACCTAAAAAAGTTGTAAATTTTTAGTCATTTTAAGTGGCGAATTGCTCTATAAAAATAATTGTCAAAATTAAAATGCATTCGTCAATTACGAAAATGACGAGAGGGCTGGCTGAATCACAGTTAAATAACGGTAAATCATTATACATGTACCCGAAAGTTCCCCCTCAGTTGCATTCGCAATTTTGCAAGTTTTAAACGGGTGAAATTCGTAGCTCTCTAAGACCATAAGAGTTACGGGACCGTAGCTAATATGTTGCCTAAATGTGTAATTTAAGCAGGGACTCCAAGAGAAGTTTTACAAGGCGGACAAGACTGCTTTGGAAAGGCTGAGACTTCTCTAGATCTCAAAATAGAGGATTTGAGGTCCAATTAAACCGCTGGTAAACTTTCATGAATGTGCTATTTCTTGTGCAGCAGAATGTCTAGATAACATATCCTTTATACAAAGCAGTAACAAATGTAATTTAGAAGTCTAAGTGAATTTTACATACCGGTAATTATTTTTTTCTAAATCAACTAAAAATAGTTGAAAATGCCAAAAAAAAACAAAAAAAAATAAAATAAAACATCTAGGGCTAAGGATAATGGGGCCCTTCAGAGATTCACAGGCCCTTTCATGGCTCTCCTTGCACCAGAC
>MJUT01034017.1:39438-56440 GCA_002080005.1 Gigantidas platifrons
GGCAATACAATGGCTAAAAGAAGGATAGGCAATACAATGGCTAAAAGAAGGATAGGCAATACAATGGCTAAAAGAAGGATAGGCAATACAATGGCTAAAAGAAGGATAGGCAATACAATGGCTAAAAGAAGGATAGGCAATACAATGGCTAAAAGAAAACAAAGGACAAAAGGACGCACAATGATCTTCAAAACAATACACATAAAACTAAAGATTGAGGAACACAAACCTCCCTAGCAAGAATTTCCTGCTTTGCGTTCTATTCTATATGATAACGTTATTAATTCTAACTGTTATCTTTCTTTCATTTCCTTCATGTTGATTTGATCCTACACAATAACAAGATCACAAGAAATAAATATGTTTGCAAAACAACGACCAGCAAACAAAGTAATGCTTTTTTCCACAATGCATGCCATCCACAAAACTGAAAATTGCAAATCTGACACACAACAAAACTTGTAAAATCCTTGGAAAAGCTTAATACCAAAGGCTTTAATTTAGCAACCATAGTAGACTCTTTGACGCAGGTTTACTTTGCTAAATATAACTACGATCTGCTGATACAACACATAGATTCTGTTATACGGAAGACCAACTAGTATCAGCGATATGTGTATACGGAAGACCAAATAATTATGCCCCCACTCGTAGAGAGGGGGCTACATTGCAATCACCCTGTCCGTCCGTCCGTCCGTCCGTTCACATTTTCGTAACAGATATCGCAGCTTCTACTGGAAGAAATGATTTTATATTTGATATATGGCTTTGGCATGGTGACTTGTACCGTGTTTCCCCTTTCCAGGTTTATCACACATCTACTTCCTGTTTACCGTGTGACTTACAAATGAACGAGTGGGGGTATTCTTAGCACGACGTAGCGTGCAACATCTCGTTTCATTATCGACCAACTGATATGGCAAATTATTGTACATAATAACGACTAACCAATACGGATATAGGAAATGAATAGATACAGGTCGTTTTAACAACATTATAGGCACCCGAACAAAGCAGTGCACAGGGGTCTATACCAACACAACCACTCACAGGAATAAAACTGTAAATTTCGATAAAATTAAACATATATTTATTATATTGACACTTAACAAAATCAGTGTTTAAATATTATAAAACATGCCGTACACAACATACATAGATTAGCATAGGCCTCTATGCTTGTGGGCCCTCGGGCACTGAATAGATGATACGATATCATTAGAAAAAGAAAACTTGAACAGTGATTGTCAACAAATAAAATAACCATCCTTCACCTCAAGCCATTGAACACAAAAAAGAACACGACCTATGGCGTTGAAATTCCAGCTGCTAGTAAAGCGACCGAATTTGAACTTAAATGGGTTAGGGTTAGGGCTATGGTGCTTAACGCCACTTTCAACAATATTTCAGTTATATCATGGCGGTCAGTTTTATTGGAGAAGGAAACCGGAGAAAACCATCGACTTATCGCAAGTCACTGACAAACTTTTTCACCAAACGTTGTAACGAGTACACCTCGCCATGAGCGATATTCGAACTCACAATTTTAGTTGTGATAGGCACCGATTACACAGGTAGTTGTAAATCCAGCTACCATACGATCACGAAGGCCCCCTGGACTTAATATCATAATTTAAATTATGTTATTCACTGTTTATAGATATGTTATACTTAATAATATATGATGTAATTCTACATGAAGAGAAATTACTTTAGTAAGAATTGCTATTTCAGTATTTTTGATTTAAATTAGTCTGATTTTCAGATGCTTCATCTCTTGTTGTTGTTTGTTGACAAAGCTGTTCCAATTTGTATTCTGTGTGAATTGATCCAATCTTCAATCTATTTATTTGGTCTTTGTAATTAACGAACAATAAATGCAACAAAGAATGTATAAATGGAACATTAATAGATCCCCCACAGAGAATTAAGTAGGAATTTCAAGTGCTGATAATTATTTATCAATAGATGTTTCCTTTTCTCATACTGTTCTATTAGCTATTTTTATATCATCTGTTAAAAGAGAAAAATAGATTGAGATTGAACCAGGGATATTCTGGTATTTTAATTCTTATTACATAACATTCACTGAATCATCATCCTGAGTTGTAAGCAAATTATTTTTGGGGTATGCTAAAACAGCATCTGCATCTCCGGAAGCTACACCCTAACCCACTGGGATTTCAATTTGTAAAACAACAACGAGCTAGCCAAATGTGGAAGTGATATAGAAGATAGCAAGCAGCCTGATTTACTGGATGCCAGGCATTCCATAATAAAATATAATTTAAGTCGAGAAGATATCGATTTTTCCGACCCTTCGTTGCTGAGATGGATAATTACGATTATATAGCTGTCAAACCATCTAAAAGAAAACCTTGTTAAATGGAATAAGAACTTTAAGCTGCTTTGGTTCTGTAATATACACGTCAGACTGTAATTGTTATAACGAAGACTTATTAAACAAAAGGCATACAATACACACAACATATAGTATAGTGGAGTTTCTACGTAGCTATGTCATTCTCCTTGTCAACATCAAATCTTCACATGGATACGTGAATCAATCATAATAGGTAAGTTTTTATATTATTAATCAAGACGTCTTATACTTAATTATCTTAGATATTTGTATTTACAGGTTTTTATAATGTTTAACGCCACTTGCAACATTTCAGTTATATCGTGGCGATTATTATTTATTTTTTTTTTTTGCATTTACACAAACATTGATATTGTATCACTATTTATGTATTTATTTAAATATTAATTGTGGTGCATATTTTTTGGGGAAGAGAGTGCAGCAGGAATGTTAGTTTTCATAGCTACAACTCGGTCATTTGCAACTGATGTCAGTAAAAACAAAAGTGCATTTGGATTCCAATTTTATATTGAATTATTATCTTTTTTTTTCTTTTTGATTTCCGTCTCATGATTATAAGGTAATTTGTTTTATTATATAAAGCTACATGTTTGGTGGGGTCCATGTTTGATGGGGTCTGTGTTGCTCATCTTGTTATCTTTTTGTGTTGTACTATTATGTATCTTTACGTTCTGAGTTCCGTGTTTTGATGTCTGTTACCATTTCCGCATAAAAACGATGTTTGGTTCGTCTTGACCTCCAGTTGTTTGTAGGATGGCTCGTATTTTTATTTACGTTATTTGTGTTTGTTTGCGTAATAATGGTGTCCAACACATATAGTGTTGTGTTTTTGTTTTGTTTTTCTTTGTCAATGTTGCCAGTTTCTCTGGATTGTCCATTTTTGATGGCCATTCTGGCATTCTCTAACGTTTATTCACCCAACTAGAACATTGATCTACTATCATTTTCAGATATAAACAATAGGTCAAATAGCAAAAATTGCGTTTTAAAGAGTTATTAAAATCGATATAAATGCACTGTAATTATAAAGTTTTTAGGTTTGACGCCACTTTCAACAATATTTCAGTTATATCGTGGCAGTCAGTTTTACTGGTGGAGGAAACCGGAGTATCCGGAGAAACCACCGACCTGTCGCAAGGCATGCACTGACAAACTTTTAGAATGTATTATCATTATTATTTTATATGAATAATACTATTTTTAAATATGATTCATGTGAATTTTGAGAGAATGAATTATAACCGTACAATGTGACGTAATAAACAATAACAATAACAAGTATTGAAAATAGTTCTAAATAATATATTAGTACAAACATTGTATTTGTACTCTGTTACAAGAATTTTTTTCATATTGATTTTAATTTATATTTTTGCTAAGAATGTACACATTACATATATAATTAATAATGATATCTTTAATATTATTAGGCGAGACGATATAGCTAAAATATTGCTAATCTGGCGTTAAGCACCAATCAATAATATAATCACTGGTTCTTTTACTTGTCTGTCTTCTTTTTAAATTCTGTAAAATTTCTCAAATACGTTGAATGTAATAATCTTACTAAAGTTACATAATAAAAAAAAAACAAAAACCTATCATAGTAACACCCTGAGCTTAGATTGTAATAAATACTAAAATAATTGGTATATAAGATGCCTAGCTTTCAATATACAGTCGAGCCTGTATTAAGAGGTCACCTTTGGTACAAATTGAAGATAAATCGACCTTATAAGACAGGTTCAATTTATATAAAATTTTCTATGACAGGACAAGAAAAAGGTGACCTTTTAATATAAGTGACTGCTTAAAAGAGGTGATCACATGGACAGGTTTAACTGTAACTGAAATATTGTTGAAAGTGGCGTTAAACACCATAACCCTAATATTTCATCAGTATAACTGCACCTTGATTAAACACAAGCGTACGTTAGACTACAAGAACAACTACGTCTTTACACGCATAATATTCACCTTACTGCTTACTAATTAGATTAAAACAAAGGCACGTACATGAGGTCATTTGCACCGCAGTCAGTAATTTTTGGCAGGTACGGTTGTAACATCTCATCCCAGGTAATCACGTTACATAATGTACTCTTCCGCTATCATATGTATAATTTTAGAATCATTATGTCTGTCTTAATCAGGTGATGTAGTCGTAAAACTATAGCATATTTCTATCATGATTCAGGTAGATACCTGAAATTGCTACAATTATTTAGTTTATCGTGCATATCTAATATTTTTGGCGGGAAGACACATTTATTGAGATGGCGGAAAAAACATACACGAATACCATTTTACATAACAAGACATTTTACAATGAACACATGCATTAATCACTTAGTTAAATAGATTTAGAGGCATTATTAGGAAAAGCATATCACCCCCCCCCCCCCCTTTTCACATTGTAGACATTCTAGTAGATCGAAGAATGAAGCAAATCCCACAAATGATTGATTGGCATTTTAGTATTTTATTTTTCACACAACAATGAAATGGCATATGTGAAGGACACACTATTTAACTTTGGAAAGGGGGGAGGGAAGGTGAGGGGAAATGCTATGTCTTTTTGTACTGCCTAATCCAGAATATTTTCCACACGGAAAACAAAATCAGAATATTTTTAGGACATGAAAATCTGTAATTTTTTCTTCATATTTTACTGAAACTTTGTTGTTGTAAACTGAAGGGTCAGAACATCTTTCAGAACCAGATTTGTTTCCATGATTTTGTTCTAATAGCCCCAAAGTTAAAGTCGTGCGCACTAAATTTGTTATCTACGTTTTTATTAAATGGTTGTTCCATAATCACCCCCCCCCCCGCAATTACACAATTATAATGCCAAGTTAATCTTTTGAAATTAAATAACTTTGGAAGTCTAGTGAGATTTCGTTCTCTTAATACAGAATTTCATTTCTCGATTACATATTGTGCTTGCTGTAACCATGTACACCATTGTTACTAAAATACCTTTTTCTTGTATTAACACTTGTTTGTCTTTTTTCTATTTTCGTTATTTTGTTCTATAAAAAAATCAAATTTGGGAGTGTACATCGTTAGATTATAACATTAGACTGGCTGCTATTCATAAATCTGCTACGTACTGATTATATTGTCTGCTAGAACTATTTTATGTCTTCTAAGTAATCTATTTTCTCTATTTTTTATATTGATCAGCTGTTTGTGCGGCATATATTGCGGAACTAACTAAAACGTACATAAAAGAAGCAAAGACAAAAATTGATTAGCCGTTGGCATGAACTTATCAACAGTTCAAGAACACTGTGGCGGGAAGCTTTAATGGTGGAAAACCCGGAATACGCGGTAATAAAACAAACGAACTTCCGAAAGGAAACAGGAATACTCTGTTTAAAAACCATTCAACATTTTTTTTTAGGAAACCGGAATACTCGTAAAAAACCACCTAACATCAGTAAATCACGTATAAAACATTAATATATACCGTTGTATCGAGTTCACTTCACCACGGACTGGAGTTGAATTCACACTTTTTTCTTACTTGTCTAAGAAGGCATCGTGATGCTCAATGCTGTCAAATTACATGTCTTTATGTTTTTAGTTCCATGTTGTGATTTCCGCTTCGATTTCTGCTTTGCTTATGTGTTTTGTACTGGTTTCCAAGACAACCACCACGTGATATGATGTTCGTGTCGTCTGACAGTAATACGACGGGTGTCAAGAGTGGAACAGGAACTACCCACCCTTCCGGAGCACCTGAGGTCACCCCGGTTTGTAGTGAGGTTTAGTGTTGCTCGATCTTTTGTTTTCTGTGTAGTGTTGTGTAGATCATTGTTTGTCCGTTCGTCTTTTTCTTTTGATTATTGTATTGTCTGTCCTTCTTCGATTGCCAACTTCTGATGGCCCCATTGGTATCTTTAAGCTTTTCTTAATGGTGATTGGCAGTAATGGACATGTAATATAAATCTAACTACTATACCTTCGCTCCTACGGAAGCAAAAAAAAAAAAATGCCTCTCGAATTTTTTTTTTGTAGATGTCCATTAAATATAATAAAATAATTTATGGATACCACACAAGACAATGAATATATTATTGAAATTTACAGTTCCTAAATAATGTAGTAAATATTATTTAAACTAAGGTCCACCCCCCTCAAAAATAGGTTACCGTAGAAGATATTTTGGCTATTCTGTTTAGTCCCTTTGGTTTGTTTGCACAAAAAGCATTTAAAATGATTTGGCTTCCCACTCTGTAGACAATGGTATTCTAGAGAAGTATCATACGCACGAAATTACACGGACATATCCATATATACATTGTTATTACTATTACTGGATCGTTACGGCTGCTTTGGACGGTATGATTTCATCCGCCCAGTCGTCAATGTTGCTGCACTGATATGATTTATAAGATATATTCATTATTGAAATGTACACAACAGTTGCTTATAATGTAATTATTATTGAAAATAAGCCTCATCTCCCTTAGACAGAGGTAACTTTAACCGATCTTGGATAAAGCTTCATCTCCCTTAGACAGAGGTAACTTTAACCGATCTTGGCTAAAGCTTCATCTCCCTTAGACAGAGGTAACTTTAGCCGATCTTGGCTAAAGCTTCATCTCCCTTAGACAGAGGTAACTTTAACCGATCTTGGCTAAAGCTTCATCTCCCTTAGACAGAGGTAACTTTAGCCGATCTTGGCTATTGCATTCATGCCCTCTGGTTTGCTTTCTCACACTGATTATTAGATTACTTGACTTTCCAATCTTTTGATTTTGAGCGTATCTGATGAATTTTATTCCAGAAACGTGTCGTGTGCACAATACATTAGATACATACATATTTATTGTATACAACATTATCTATAAATCTATGGATTTACAACTACATGTGCAATCAGTGCCTATCACTACTAAAGTTGTGAGCTCGAACTCCGTTCATGGCGAGATGTACTCGATACAACATTATGTGATAAAGTTTGTCAGCAACAGGTCGGTGGTTTTCTCCGGTTTCTTCCACCAATAAAACTTACCTCCACGATATATAACTGACCACCACGATATATAACTGAAATATTGTTGAAAGTAGCGTTAAACACCATAAACCAACCAAGCCATCTATAGACCAATTCTTTAATGTTTGTAGTATTTTCATTTTCATATTTTTCGGTCCATGTACTGTACTGTCCATGTTTATGTTGTCATTAATTTTTGTCATAGTATGTGGTCTTTATGAGTGGAAGTGAATCTGTGTATGTTTATTTTTAACGTTTGTTTACATATGTATTGCCGTTAGAGATCCAGTTATCAAGAGGAGAGGTTTGGGGTCCCATTAATAGGTTTAGCTCCTCCACACTTTTGTTCCCTTTCCAAGTCAGGATCTGGATTTCCAACGTCATATGTCATGGTCTTTCTTTGTGTTCAGTGAGTTCAATTAAGATGAGGGGTGATTGTTCGATTTGTTGATATTGGTGGAATTGATGACCATCACTGTTTTAACTTTCCTTTCACAATTAAAAATGAAGGGCAGTATGCTATCACATTGTAGTTTCTGATGTCGTAAAATAACACATTATTCATCGACGAGGACTAAATTGAATAACTCACGTTTGCCGAACATTATGAAAATAAACTTGTAATTCCTAATAAGCAACAACATAAAGATAGGGAGATTTTTACACCCCCTTTTATGTGTAGTAGACTTGTTGTATTTACGATTCTGTAATGTCATTCGTTATCCATTTCAACGATTCTGTTAGTTTGTGTTAAGGGAATTCGTATGTCCTAATCAAATAATAAAATACGTCCTTTCTGAAGAGGTCAGAACGGTCAGTTGTTTATTGACGAGGAAATAGTGGAACAGAATTAGAGCTGTGAAATTGATTCTTTGTATTTTCAGTAATTAAGGCTTCCATAATTTTGTCTAAAGTCTTGCCACTGTGTCGAGACTAATATTCACAGATTTAAATGGACAATACAGTTTAGGTATTCATCTACAAACTTTCGCATTCATAATTTCTCAAAAACCATCAACCAAATGGAACAAAACTTGGCAGGAATGTTACTTGGGATTTTGAATTAAAATATTGTAATCACTGTGTGGTGGTTCCCCTGCTGGTGGACTCCGATGGTATCATCCGCCCACTATTCAGTGTTTCGGCACTGACGTGGTTTATTAGATATATTTGTTATTGAAATTTACAGTCCCCAAATCATGTAATTATTATTAAAACTAAGGTTCTCCTCCCTCAGGCATAATAAATAGGACACAAGTTATTAATGTGTACAACATTGCTATGAAAACCCTCTCTACATAATTTACAGCCTATTATTATATGACAGGAAATATAATCAGTTATCCTGGGTATAGCCATGTATTGTATGACTCTAAGATATTATCACTATCTATCTCTCCTCTTTATCGATCTCAGGCATTCTATTTTGAACACTTATATTAAGAATTTAGGAACAAACCAGACAATCACCTCTCACCTCAAATCATTGAAAATTTAAAAGACATGCAATACATTTATAATACTGCCAAGACACGGAATCGACAATTTACTTCAGCAATGGAAAACACTCGTGTTGTCTGTCTTATTCTGGAGCCTGGGTAAAATAGAAAAATCCTTTTCACCTACATTACCAGACTACTTTATCCAAGGGGTGAGAAATCCAGGTCCTGACTTGGTACATGAACAAAAAATGGCGGGGCTAAACCGATAGTGGAATAACACCACCTCGTGATGTTTGTATGTCTTCATCATCACCACCTCTGAACAAAGGACCACATGGGTGCCACAATTGCATACAGTTTACTATTATGAAAAAAGTATTAAATAGTCTTTTACTCAGCAAAAGCAAAAACACCTAACAGTGATTGTGTGTTCTTCTCTGTTGTCGATCAGAAATTCAAAATGGCCACCATCGCCGGACAGATAGTAATCTAAGGCAAAATTGTTAAATAAGCCTTCTGAGAAACTACTGAACTGGTGGAATGAAAAGTGTAAATGTTTCTATAAATTTTTTTATTTGTTATGTGGATCGGAAAATCAAGACGAACTTATCATTGGATACCACTTAAGAAAATGTTAAGAAGACTTTTCCAAGAAACTATTGCGGAAATGCCTGTACCAAGTCAGGGCCATTGTGGTTTTCCCTGTTTTGCGGTTGTTGACTGATTTTGTCTGTTTGTTGATTTATGAGTTTTGCCTTTCCCTTTGGAAGATTGCTCGGTGTTCGGTAATTTTGTTATTACCCTTATTTATAATCTAAATTGTACACATACTATCATTGTATGATCCATTTGCTCAAAAGTCAGAAATTGGAGATGTCTGTCAGTGGTTATCTGATCTTCACATAGGTTTCATTACTAATTACTTCATAGTTCACCAGCCCGTTTGTAACAATGATAACCAGTTGAGTGGTTTATCGACATAATCATAATTAACCGTCTTTCCTCATATCAACTAATAAGTGACAAATGCTACACTAAGTAATTATAGGTTACAAGAAGTTCAAGTGTTATACTTAATAATAATAAACCTAACAAACACATAATGTTAATAAGTGAAAATTATAAATTCAACTTTAGTACTCAACAAACTGGAGGTCGTGTTAATAACTACACGGGAAACAGTGTAATTAAACCAAAAACTGTGCGAGCCAGCAATGTTCATTTCTATGTAATTATTAATAAAACTAAGGTTCTCCCCCCTCAGCCATAGGTAACCATAGCAGATTTTAGCCATCATTTTTATATCCTTTAGTTTTATTGCTCCCAAAACTTTAAATTATTTGATTTTCCAATCGTTTGACTTTGGGTGTACCTGATGAAGGTTAATCCAGAAACGTGTCGTGTGCACTAAATTTGATATCTACGTTTTTATTATTGACGTCAGTATTTTTCATTTATTATGATACCATCCGATAAAAAAAGATTGCCTTAAAATCCCAACGATATAAAATTGATTAAGCAAAGTCATACTAATACAAACTGTAGAATCGTGAATAATAAACCTCTTTAATCAATGACTCTCATGTTATTTAATCTACAGTAACTCGAGGAGTGTGCATTACATAATGTTCGTCATTCCAGAATATGACGAACTTTGTAATTCTAGCACAGAACATCTCTTTTCTGAACGAGAAGTGTCCAGTTATTTGTAGATTACTATGCTAATCACCCCACTCTATTGATGTGTTAATGTAAAACTAAGTACGAAACAATATTACAAACAATTAAATATACTAAGATGATGATGTTCCATGTGCTGTTCCTTTTGATTGTGTAGTTCAGTTTGTTTTGTAATGTCTATCCGTAATGTGTTTCATCTTATTGGTAGCTAGTCGTTACTAGTACAAAGAAGCTTGTGTTGTTTGAACCCTGCTTCCATCCATCTGCTGAAAACATCTCACCATAGAATTCTTTGCTAAACTGACATTTTTATCTAGTTTTCACACTTCCCGGTTCGTTTTTAATTTGTTTCAACGATGACTACTATATAATTAGTATTTCTGCTCACCTTCTAGATTCGCTTACCACCCAACTCAATGTCATAGTCGTCGTCAACATTAGATGATAAAATGGACATTTAAATAAAAACAAATTCATGAACGATTTCAAATTTATTTTGTCACTGTAAGGAAGATACCTATAAATAACAGTCTACAGCAGAAGGTTACATGGATCAAACACGTTTATCACAATGTCCCATATTGCTCTTTGTGCATTATATCGCACAAGTATGCTGACCAAACACTGGAAGATGATGACCGTGTATCATCAGTTATTGTACACAAATGTTATTCTATGAAAGACTGACTGTCAAACCTAATAGTCATGTCAGAAGACTAATAGTCATGTCAGAAGACTAATAGTCATGTCAGAAGACTAATAATCATGTCAGAAGACTAATAGTCATGTCAGAAGACGACCTCAGTTATTAATTGATCGGTTGTATATTATTATCGTTAGAAATCAAATCAGTCTTAATTGGATATTTATGATGGCGGGGAAATATTTTGACTGCGTCAGTTACCAGTAGACACATATTTCAGCCATTATTAACGGGTATGTCGTTCTTGATGTATTACAGCCATTATTAACGGGTATGTCGCTCTTGATGTATTACAGCCATTATTAACGGGTATGTCGCTCTTGATGTATTTCAGCCATTATTAACGGATATGTCGTTCTTGATGTATTTCAGCCATTATTAACGGGTATGTCGCTCTTGATGTATTACAGCCATTATTAACGGGTATGTCGCTCTTGATGTATTACAGCCATTATTAACGGGTATGTCGCTCTTGATGTATTACAGCCATTATTAACGGGTATGTCGCTCTTGATGTATTACAGCCATTATTAACGGGTATGTCGCTCTTGATGTATTACAGCCATTATTAACGGGTATGTCGTTTTGATGTATTACAGCCATTATTAACGGGTATGTCGCTCTTGATGTATTACAGCCATTATTAACGGGTATGTCGTTCTTGATGTATTACAACTACTACTAGATCAATTACTTGTGCTCACATATGTTTGGCCTTTCACGTTGTTTGATACTAAACGATTGGATGTTAAGTGTTATTTATAGCACATCTTGTAACTTTCTATTGTAACGAAAAATGATTACAAGAAAAACACGATAATTTGTCTCCATAATTAGTATGTTATATGTGAAGATGTAATATGGTATGGTAATTGAACAGCGCCTTACGTCATTTTACGCCATAAAAAGGACACAAATGCAATAACACCGGCATAAGAAATAATTTTGCAGCTATTATACGAGGTGTAGTGTTCTCAAACATTATCTAATCTGGGATTTTACGATAATTACTTTCTGAAAAAGAAGCTTAATCATTATGGAGTTATCAAAATGAAAATCGTCACCGCATTATAGCTTAACACGGTTAGCAGGTTAACCACTGGGGAAGTTTTATAAACATATACAGTCAAAGCATGTATTAAGAGCTCATCATTGGGCTAAAGAAAAGTGGCCATATAAGACAGGTGACGTCGTAAAAGAGGTTTAAATCATATGACATTTTCTATGACGGACTAAGAAAATGCTACCTTTAAATACAGGTGACTGCTGAATAGAGGTGACCTCATGGGCACGTTTGACGGTATTTATATTGTTAGACCGATGTACAGTTGTATACAAGTCATTCAAACAGAACAAGTAATACAAGTTAAGAACACTGTCTCTAGACATTTAAATACATTAACCAGAGATGTATTTTCCACATTGTATGATGATTTCTTTCTATTTAGAGCACTGTTATGACGTGCAGAATAACACCCTATAGCATATTGAGTTGTTGTACGCCAAATTGTAAGAGCGATCTCGTTGTACACTAAAATAGAATTTGACATTTATTCTGTAATTAAGAAAGGCATGTTTTCTATTATGAAAACGTTTAATATAATATTGAATAATTATTATTCTGCATTTATGCTTAAAGCTCGTCTGGTAATATATACAACGAGTATTAAGTATTTGGAATATTTTGATTTCAAATGAGTTAATCGACGGAATAAGTTATATTTTTAAATTGAAAAATGTAAGATTTATGAATTTCAATTGTGAAAAAATAGGTTTAATTGGTGATGGTCAATAATTCCACCAATATCAATAAAACGAACAACCACCTCTCACCTCGAAAATTTCAACACAAAAATACCACGACATTAGACATTGATAACTGTGTTTTATACTATAACTATTTATGTACTGACAACGGTTTGCATAGAATTAAAAGTATGAAAGGACTATTAAATACATTCTCCAGAATTGAACATGTATGAATAATATCTGTGTAATCTTGCCTTCACAATATAAATCCTATTAGACTATTGTGGAAAATTCCTACTAAACAACATCAAAGGTATATTACCTCTTTTAAGCAACACGGCATCATGCCGTCATTCAATTACAGGTTACAATGTATTAATGATCGTTAAATTTTCCTCTCCATCAAGTTTAATGTTGTACACGCTTTTTCTTAGAAACCATAACTGATAGAGCATATATAATGCTTTACAGCACGAAGGTTACACTTTGTTGCCTTAAGTTGATCAAAGCAAGCAGCATTTGATAATATTAGTAAGGAACAGTAAGAGTGATTAAGTGATTGTCGTTTAACGCCAACTCAGCAATTTTTCAGCTATATCATACCGAGAACAATATAATTTTTAATGAAATGATGATGAATCCGTTTTGTACTAGACCAACACGCTTAGTTGGATTTTTATAGTGATTGCTCACTGAAACAACAGTCCGCTGATAGACATGTCGCCCCACTTGGACACATTATCCTGATTCCAAGCCAACCAGTCTTTGTTCTTTCTCCTTAATACTGCGTGCTTAGCGGAGAAGTAACACTAAGATATTTGGTCTTGTCAAACATAGTTATTTATAAGATAACACGTTCACCTTTGCTTCCATTTTAAATCTGAATCAAATTTGTTAGAAATAAGATGGAAAAAAACAGACTGTCGGAACGGTTCCAACATCCATTAAAAATTGTAGAAAGAGGTAAAATCCATACCACTAACTAACATGACCGCTCACTTTCCTGACTTGGTACAGACACTTATATAAAAAGTGGCGGGACTAAGATTGTTTTATGGGCCCAAAACATTTCAAAACGACATTGTTATTGCTTGAACAATTGAATATCCATGATCTTTATGGTAAGCAAAGGAAATTTGTTGCAGTTACCGCCTTACGTGCTCTTCTGAAAACCTACAAGATCATCAAGATATATCGATTATATGCATGTATTCAATTATATTATTCCTCTTCAGAAATTCAAATACATGTATATACAGTTCGAAAACATTCATCTGTTACACATAACTGAAATGGAAAACAGATCTTAGCAAAAATTCTACTTAAAAAAGTTGAATTTCCACATTGATCTTTATATACGACCACCTTGACAGTATTTTTGCTTATTTTAGCATGCAACATTGTTGTATTTACGTTAATACATACAAATAATCTAGTGTCTGTGCATATTACTAACAAAGTCATAAGAAAAAAGAAAAAAAGAGGCATCATATTTTTGAAAGATTATATATGTTATGCGAAATATTTTTGTTGTATTTATTATGCACTTTATTGTTTTCTTTTTGTTAGTTGTTTGATTGTGTTTACCGCCACTTTCAACAATATTTCAGTTATATCGTGGTGGTCAGTATTATTGGTGGAGGAAACCGGACGACACGGAGAAAACCACAGACATGTCCCAAGTTACTTCTTTTTGCCTTTGAGATGTTTTGCAATGTTCCTGTTAGACGTTTTACTGTTTACTTTTCGTGCACGGTATTTTTTTTTGTCCAAGACCTAACGCTCCAAGTATACGGAATGTTACTTACTACTTTTTAGAACATAAAATAAGTTTCAATATTACAAATGCTACACATTTGAATGTAAAAAGAACATTTTTTGATAGACATTTATGCAGATTAAGTAGACAAAATTTTTTCTGTATTTATGGGTTGTTGGAGAAAAAATAGAGGCAAATATTCTGATATCAATTGTCATTTATTTATATTTTGTTAACTCTTAATTACATTGCGTCTGATATATTCCGTACTTTGGTCTTTCAGTGTTAATACTAATACACTGTACAAAATGAATCGAAAAATTGGCATGAAATGACTGGTTCAAGGCTATAATTATACCAGAGGAACTCTGTTTCGTTTTACGTCTGAATTATTTGCACATGGTTGTGCATTTTTTGTATATGTAAAACATTTTTCATTACTTAATTGCATACCATAATACATCTCTGAACATATCAATAGGTGCAAATAAACGCTAGAGAATATCGAAGGGGCAATCAAAAATAAATGAACAATCCGGAGAAACTGACATCAGACGAAGGAAAACAAAACGAAGACACAACACAATATGTGTTGGACACCACTATACTCAAACAAACACAAATAACATAAATAAGACATTAGTCCTCCTACAACAGCTGGAGGTAAAGACGAACCGAACATCGTCACAAAATAGCCTCACAATTAATAAAATACTACTGAGGAGTAAAATGGTCAACTACATAATCAAAATAAAATTAAATCACAGAATAATATATAGAACAGAGAAAATATCTAATATCTTTTAAGCAATGTTTTCCCTTACAGTGATCATGCTTTTTCCTAATTTATACGATGTTCGGTTCGTCTTTACTTCCAGTTGTCTGTAGGAGGGCTCGTGTCTTATTTACGTTATTTGTGTTTTTGTGGGAATAGTGATGTTCAACACATATTATGTTTTGTTTTTTGTTTTGTCTTCGTCTTGTGCATGGTGGTGTCAACGCATATTGTGCTTTGTGGTTTTTGTTTTGTTTGTCTTCGTCTTTTGCATGGTGATGACCAACATATATTGTCTTTTTGTTTTGTTTTGTTTGTCTTCGTCTTTTGCATGGTGATGACCAACATATATTCTGTTTTTGTTTTGTTTTGTTTGTCTTCGTCTTTTGCATGGTGATGACCAACATATATTCTGTTTTTGTTTTGTTTTGTTTGCCTTCGTCTTTTGCATGGTGATGACCAACATATATTCTGTTTTTGTTTTGTTTTGTTTGCCTTCGTCTTGTGTCTTTTATACCAAATATTGCCAGTTTCTCTGGATTCTATTTTCTTGATTACCCCTTCGGTTTCTCTAACGTTTAATTAGATCAAAGGGGGAAAAGTCCCCAGTGTTCTCATCGAAAGCATGTCGAGTCCATCCTTTCACGTTTAGTCCTTTGTGAAAACGTTTATTCCAAGTCATTTCATGACAATCATGATCATTGTGATAACCATTTATACGCGTGTGTACGATTGTTCTACTTCACTGCATACTGCATATCACAATCATCAGAATGTCGAATATGTTGGCATTTTGGCAAGATATATTACAAAACAAATTGTAGAATTTAGGAGCGGTTTCCTGCTAACATTGTATATATTCTGTATTAAGTGATATATCATACAACACATTTATTGACAAACCCAGAGGATGTGTCATGGGTTTTGTCGCTATCGCAGATCATATTCAGCTTTCTAATATTATGACAATAGCGTACCTGATGAAGGTTAGTCCAAAAACCCGTTATGTGCATTAAATTTTATATCTGCATGCAAGATTTCATTGCAAAAGATCTTACACACCCTTGTGTTTTATAAAGCAATGACAGGGCGTTCGAGAAGACTTGAATACTGTTTTTTTCTGAGTGAAAGCTCTATTGTTTAATCGGAAGTGTTTTGCTACACGGGATACTTTTAGTACAGTGTCTATAATTGCTGCTTTAGAGAGTTAGAGAGACATACATCAGTGTTTGTCAATGTGCTTGCCATATGCGACTATTACTATGATTCGTTTTGAGAGAAAGTGACGTAATGTTCGTCGATAGTAGAATTGTTGATAGAGTAAGTGACGTAATGTTCGTCGATAGTAGAATTGTTGATAGAGAAAGTGACGTAATGTTCGTCGATAGTAGAATTGTTGATAGAGTAAGTGACGTAATGTTCCTCGATAGTAGAATTGTTGATAGAGTAAGTGACGTAATGTTCGTCGATAGTAGAATTGTTGATAGAGTAAGTGACGTAATGTTC
>MJUT01034017.1:63692-84174 GCA_002080005.1 Gigantidas platifrons
AGATTTTCATCAATAAAGAGGTTATACAAAATTGTATAGGAAAAATAAGAGAGTCTTGTTTCTTTATCGGTTAACAAACGTTTTTATTAAATATTATTTCATATTATCATCACGTCGCTTTCATCTCTCCACCACATGCTACATGGCACACAGTTTATGGATTAACTATGCAGATTTCATAACTACTTGCTCGATTTTATTGTAAACTTTAAGTTCATTTTAAGTTGGACCGTAAAACAATATTAGAACAGAAAACTATAACAAACTGTTTTTACATTCTTGCAGGACATACATAATATCATTCATGCTTATTACCGACTGATGATAATGAAATTGTGAATAGATATATCATGTTTGCTGTTTCAACCAATTTCCCTTTTTTTTTATGTTTATTTCAGGAAAGGTTTACTTTATACTACGTTATTCCACATCACAGAGGGAAAAAATGAAATCTTCATGAAAATACCCCGGCGGTGATGAAAAATGAACGAAAGTCATTCGAAATATTACATCGAACATACTATTGGGATAGTCGATCTTGAATATGACTAAGAAGCTGCAGAACCAAGGGTTCCTAGTTGTTAAGTTGAAGTGATCACTTCCAAAGTTTTATGGTCCATCATTAGTGGTGTTCGTGTTGCTCAATCTTTAGTTTTCTGTGTAGTATTCTTTACATAATTCTTTGTCATTCGAATCACGGTTTCTGGTTACCATCTTGGTAGTAGATTACAGTACCAAAATAATATACTCTTAAAAAAATCCAACAAACTACATGTATATACAATATGAATTTGTATGATACTTTTGCAAATTTGTTTAGAACCAATATTGCATTATGTATATATTCATTTAGTATTATACATTTCTAGTAATTCAACTTTTATATGATGTATTTTTATTGATTTATATTTTATTGGAATTTGAAAAAAAAAAGAAAAAAAAGAAACTAAAGTCAATTTCCTTCAGGTATAGGTAATCCTAGCCCAATTGTGACTATCCTGTGTAGGCCCTTTGTTTACTTTCTCCCACAATCGTTTTATTTATTTGGTTTTCCAATGTTTGTCTATGAAACTACCCGATCAGGTTATTCCAGAATTGCACCATACGCACGAAATTAGATATCTACGTTTAATAGTAGGATATTAGTACCGTAATGGAAATTGATACAATGCTACATTATAATATGATAACAAAATCTCAAATTATGGTAAAAATGTGATTGTAAATGTATTGAATATAAACACCATCCTTTCTCATATCGAAAGTAGTTACTTTACATTCATGTATCTCAAGCTTATTATAATATTTACCAAAACTTCATACAAAACAGATAAGAAACACGTTAAACAAACCTGTGAAATCCTATCTAATAATATAATATCTTATAATATGATAATTAAGGTTAGGAATGCATTATTGATATCAAAAGCACTAACATAACCTTTATAGTTGTAAACAATATTATCATTACAGGTAAACAAACAAAACAAACGTTACAATTTGTGTTTGTACGTATGTATTTTGCTATATATTCTCTATATTATTCTGTGCAAAAGAGGAATTTGTGTGGAGCAGGAACTGCTTACCTACCGGAGCATATGAGTTCACAACCGGTTTATTGTGTGGTTCGTGTTGCACGATCTTCAGTTTTCTGTGTAGTGTTTTGTAGACCATATATGTCTTTTTGGTCCTTTTCTTATGGCCATTGTATTGTCGTGTCTTTCTTTAATTTACGTCTTCTGGTTACCCTTTATCATCTTCAATTCTTTACAATAATAAACTGTCTTGCTACAAATTGTCACATATTTGATATATTTAGTTCGTTTTAATGTTTATATCGTATATCACTACGTTAATAAATAGGAAATGGGAACTGCCGAGTTCTTCTATTCTTGAAGGTAATCTACTTTTCAACAATTTATTGGAATCAGATATATTTTCCATACGTTAACATATATTATTGAAACTTAATGTAACTCAGCCGATATCTTTTTTTTTATGAATCCTATTTCTTTGGGGATTTGTTCAGGGAGAGCATAAAATTAAGTCTGACACCTCAAAACTAATTACATGTACATCTTTGAATATGTTATTTCTAGTGCAGTAGAGGTTTCTATATCATATATACACCATGCTTGCTGAACTAGGACATCTGGGGTTAGGGTTGTGATGTTTAACAATATATCGTGGTGGTCAGTTTTATTGGTGGGGAGGAAACCGAAGTACAAGGACAAAACCACCGACCTGCTGCAAGTCACCGACAAAATTTTATCACATATTGTTGTATCGAGTACATCTTGTCACAATCGGGGATCGGACTCACAACTTTAGTGGTGATATGCACTGATTGCATATGTAGTTGTAAATCCAACTACCGAACGATCACATTAATAACGTTTTTCTGTTTCTTGTGGTAGAATACTTTGTTTTCACCCCTATCGATATAGCTGAACTATGGAGAGTTACGCTAACCACCTGTTATCACGCCATTGAGTATATTGTTGCCTTAAAGGGTACCTCTATATAACAAATTGCTGTCAATAAACGACATTTTCCCATTCATGAATAGTGCATATAATTTTAATATGTATATAAAGGGCAACTGCACACAAAAGGAACATTTTCATGTTTCCTCGAGTGTCCTTTAAATCCAGTGTTGATTTTATTTATTAATATGGTCAGACCTGAAAGTTATAGCAGAGAAACTAGGTCCTAATTATGTACTCCAGGATTTCCTCGGGGTTTCAATATTTGATAAATGAGCAATTATACCCCTTGAATTAGAAGTTAACGTATGTGGAGTGGCGGCGCTGTCTTCTTGTCTATACGGTACATTAGTTCAATAAAACATTGATCACTTATCGTGAAATGTCTTGAACTAATTTGGCAATTAGACGCATGAGCATCTTTATTTATTTGTAACATCCATAACATAAATGTTTTTGTTTATATAATGAAGCTTCCTCGGCCAGTTAGTTTGATTTGAAGACACTGCCTTGAACTATTTTGAAACTTTAGACCTCGTTTCAGGGATTGAAAATAACAACACTCCTTTTATAGCAAGTTAACCAGTAGTAATCGACTGTTCAAACAAAAACGACGTTAGAAAAAACACTTGAGACTGCTTTATTTACCTTCAAGATTATTTCCATATTTATACAAAATTAAAATAGAAACCATTTAACATGCAACACTTCAAAAACAGCCATAGTAACGACATACCGTATGTTAATCGTTTTATTGAAAAAAAAATTCAACCCACTTATTTTTTTTTTGTTCTTGAGAGAATAACAACGTTATGGGTTCCTTTATATTCTAACTTCCGTTATGAAAATTGTCAGATGGATAATTTTGCAGAATACTATACATGTATATGCTATAATTAGATTTTGTCACATATGGTGGGGAAGAAGATGATGACGGGTTTTATCTGATCGCTATTGATTGAAAACCCCTTATAGTTATTGCCTTATAAGGACGTGAGGTGACTGGTTGTATTTTCATTATCTATATAATCTAATTATAAACCTGATGGAAAATGAGACACTTTGCCCCCCGAAAATGCATGCTATAGAAAACACGATCAAATTATGGGAAAACATATCATTTATGATATTAATTTAAATGCATGCTATAGAAAACACGATCAAATTATGGGAAAACATATCATTTATGATATTAATTTAGTGGCAAATATATTGTCCTGTAATACCTTCATATTAATGTAGAGATTTGCAGTGAATACAAATGTGTACAAATATAACTACTTAAAATCAGGTGTTGTTTGGTTTTCAGTGTCGTATTTGAATTTATAATGGCTTGGTTTTGGCGTTTATCATCTCCTATTTGGAGCGCTTTGTCTTCCCAACCATTGGACATGTTACATAAACGTGAAAGAAAACCAAAACGGGACTCAATAATGGAGAATCCAGAGACACTGGAAACATCGGGAAAACAACACACAGGACGAAAATCGGAAACAAAATACAACACAGCACAAACAACTAAAACGATCAACACCATGGACACCACCATGTAGCACTTTGAATAAATATAAGACATAAATTTTCAAACTCAATATTTAGTGTCTGTAAATTGATTTATAAATAGTACTAGATTGACTCCTTTGGCAGTTTTGCCTTTGTCATGTTGTACTGTTAGTTTTTAACTGTACCATCACTTTAGAAACAATTTATTGGGCACAAATCCATGTGAGGACAGGAACAAGTGGCGGGGTAAACCGTTTAATGTCAGGGTTTAGTTCTTGTTCAATTTGATGTACAATTATTGAAATGTATCAATAAGGGTAATAACACAATTACCGAACACCGAGCAATCTTCAAAGGGAAAGGCAAAACTCATAAGTCAACAAACAGACAAAATCAGTCAGCAACCGGAAAACTGGGAAAATCGCAATGGCCCTGACTTGGTATAGGCATTTCCAAACAAATGGGACAAGCATAATTCGTACAATTAAGTAGTATATCTATTAATATATATGGAACATTATAGTCTTAGAAAGTGATTGATTTCCATCAGTTCCACTTCGGCATTGCCCATCGATAGAATGTTATTTGTTGTAATCGTAACACGTTAATTCACCCACATGTCTGAACTCTGTAATTAGCTTAAATATTATTGACACTTCTACCAATTGAAACGTTTTTGTCCAGTAACTATTATTGAACAAACATTATCTTTTCTAGCATGAAATGAGTTTTAACTTTTATGTATAGAAAGATAAAAAATCATTAGCTTATCAAGAAATATAAGTTTTCAGGTAAAATCTTTATAAAGTTTAACTTGGATGCCCATGATGTATGTAACACTATTGAGTATTTAAGGTGTGACCACAAGTTAAGTAATCGTGAAAGTGGAAGACATTAATGTGAAAACTTCAAAGCTTAAATGACTCTTAATTACTAGGGTTTCCAATATTTTGAATTTACAATTCGATTTCTACGTTTTAATGCAATATTGTTGCACGATTAAACGATGCAAATAAGAAAAGAACTGCACTGAAGTATTTTAAAGCAAGAACTATGTAAATTTATTCCGTTAAGGTGGGTTTATACTCCGGGTGCGACAGCGATGCGACAAGCCACGCAATGTTGGCGATAGCGTAGCGATGCGACAGCGATGCAACGCGATGCGATACTGAAAAATCGTGTCGCCACCATCGTTTTTAGTCGATTTCGGTAAACAAAAAGCGATTCAAAATGGAGCATCTATTTAAAACAATGGAAGACGATACTGCTCCTATTATCCATTTGTATCTTTTGCACATGACAGGAATATGGATAATGTATAACAGGCTGAGAAAAAGACGCCAGAGGACAAGATACACACGGTCTATTTTGGCCCGACGGAGAGGCCAGGGAGACTTCGCACATCTAATGCAAGAGATGAGACTGGATGCAGAATACCATATTACCGGTATGTACTTCCGCATGTCCCTGGAGCAGTTTGAAAAATTGGCAAGGAAAGTTTGCCCCCTGCTACATGAAATAGTGTAGCGATGTCGCTACAAAGTTGAAATTGTTTCAACTCGCTTGCGAAAGCCTGCGATTGACCCTGCGACAATGATTTTCTCAAGCGATAGTAGCGATACCGCGCGTTGTCGTAAGCAGTCGCTGCGATAA
The DNA here is from genome assembly GCA_002080005.1 of Gigantidas platifrons. NCBI lineage: Eukaryota > Metazoa > Mollusca > Bivalvia > Mytilida > Modiolidae > Gigantidas > Gigantidas platifrons. The sequence goes on from MJUT01034017.1 coordinate 69,335, forward strand.
GGCAGCGATTTACCTTGCGACAAAAATATCCGTCGCATCGCTCGTCGCAACCGGAGTATAAACCCACCTTTACATTTAAGCAAAATCCCGTTAGAATCGTTGCGTTTTCCGTTAGAGTGCACACACTGTATGGTTAGAAACGATATGCGATAATTCACACGTAATTCCAATTTCGACGTGATGAGATCACGAATAGACCATCATCTTGTAGGAATAATTTGAAATTGGAATAATCTATTTCAGATGTAATTTACATGTAATATACAGCATAAACGTGCTAAATTGAACAAAGCTATAATTGCTATTTAAAAGTCATAGCGAAAATAAAGCACTGAGATGATGGAATGATACAAAGATGTTCATGAAAATAAAGCACTGAGATGATGGAATGATACAAAGATGTTCATGAAAATAAAGCACTGAGATGATGGAATGATACAAAGATGTTCATGAAAATATTACGGACTTCATTGAATATTAAAACATATTTGTTTTGTTTTGTTTTTTCTTTGGAAAAGTGCTAATTGATACACACTTAATTAAAAATTAAAACATTTAAGAAAAGTGCTAAGCTACTCCCGGTGACGTACCAATATCGTGGAATGTGCATACTCCTTTACACATAAATGCGAGTGGTTTCTTTGTTTGGTTTACGAAAACATTTTTCTTATCAGTATTAACAGAAACCGCTTTACTGCTTTGTATTGCTTTTAATTTTCCAATTAAACTACAATTATTGAACTTGTTATATCATTTACAAGCATGACAAGTTTTGGTAATGACTAAAGATGAACATCACCAAATGGATGTTGAATTATCACTTTCACACACGCGCGCGCGTGCGATGACCAAAATATATCAGAAAATTACATGTATTAAGCAGTGTTTGTATATTTTAATTATAATTCTCGTGGAATTTAATTTGAGCAATTAGATAACAAAAGCACGAAAAAACATGTACGATTTTGTACGTTTATTGTATTGGTGAACTTCCACATGAATACTAATGATATAGAAAACATAACCACAAGTTAACTTGCCATGAATGATAAGATGATGATAAAACAACCTATTTTTATTTTTCTACGCTAATATTTCAAAATTTTGATATTTTTATGATAGCATCCGTTACTGTAAAACATTACAGATTAATAACCGTCCTAATTCTAAATACAGTATATATTTTTGTTTACTAATAAATGCCAATTACTTTGTTGCTTGAATCTACTAGATGATTATATACATACCCTACATAGATTGATATTTATAAAAAAAAAATGAATTTATTAATTAGTGTATCATATGGTTATATACATAAAACGATGTTCGGTTTGCCTTTACCTACAGGTGTTTGTGGGAGGGAGCGTTTCTTATTTACGTTATTTGTGTTTGTTTGTGCATAGTGGTGTCCAATACATATTGTGTTATATTTTTGTTTTTTATTTCGTCTTGTGTACCCTGTGTTGCCAGTTTTTCTGGGTTGTCCATTTTTGTTTGCCACTTCGGTATTCTCGAACGTTTATTTGTTATTTGAATTGATCAATTAGGGTAATATATGGTTGTGTATAGACTTTACAAATCCAGGGCCAGGCTTGAGACAGACACAAAAATGTGACGGTGTTAAACCGGCTAATGTCAGGTCTTAGTTCCCGTTGAATTTGATCTACGATTATTGAAATGTATCAAGTATAAGTGGTACAATTAAGTTGTATGTCTATTAATTTATATGGAACTTTATATTCTGAGAAGATGATTGATTCACATCAATTCCACTTTTACATTACCGATGGATAGAATGTTTTTGTAGTAATCATAACACGTTGATTCATCCACATGTTTGTACCCTGTAATTAGCTTATTATTTATACATACTTCCTAATACTCCTACCGATTAAAGCTTGTTTTTGTCCAGTAACTGTTATTGAACGAACATTATCTTTTACTAGCATGAAATAAGTTTTTACTTGTATGTATAGAAAGATTAAACATCGTTGCTTATCAAAAAATATAAGTTTTAAGGTAAAATCTTGATAAGGTTTAAGCTGGATGCCAATGATTTATGTAAAACTATTGAGTATTTGAAGTGCGACCACAAATTAAGTTATCATGATAATCGAAGATATTAATGCGCAAACTTCAAAGCTTATGACCCTTAATTATTTTAGCTTCCAATCTTCTGAATTTACACGTCGAGCGCACTAAATTCGATTTCTACGTTTTTATACAATATTGTTGTACAATTAAATGAAGCTAATTAGAGAAGTACTGCCCTGAAATGTCAAAAGTATTTTGAAGCAAGAATTATGTAAATTTATTCTTGTGCATGAAAGCAAAATTCCGCTAGAATCCTTGCGTTTTCCGATGGATTGCAAACACTGAATGGTTAGAAACAATATGCGATAATTCACACGTAATTCCAATTTCTACGTCATGAGAACACGAATAGACAATAACCTGTTCCTCAGTCAGGCAGTTTGATTTGAAGACACTGCTTTGAACTATCTTGAAGCTTTCAACGCCTTTTCAGGGTTTGAAAACAAAAACACTCCTTTTATGTACAAGCAAGTTAACCATAGGTTTGTAAAACAGTAATCGACTGTTCAAGCAAAAAATTACGTCAGAAAAAATCTTCAGACAGCTTTATTTACCTTTAAGATTATTTCCATTTTATATCAAATTAAAATAGATTACATTTAACATGCAACACTTCAAAAAACCCTAGTAACCATATATTCCATGTAAATAGTTTTATTGTAAAATATAATCAACCCACTCCCGTTTTTGTTCATGAAACTATACAAATGTAACGGGTTCCGTTAAATTTTAACTTCCGTTATGAAAATTGTCAGATCGGTAATTTGACATGCTATAATTAGATTGTGTCACATATGGTAGGGAAGAAGAAGATGACGGTTTTATCTTATCGCTATTGATTGAAAACTCCTCATAGTTATTGCCTTATATGGACGTGAGGTGACTGGTTGTATTTTCATTATCTATATAATATTATTATAAAACTTTGCTTTCCGAAAATGTATGATATAGAAAACAAGATCAAATAAAGGGGAGAATATCAATTATGATACCAATGTAGTGGCAAATATATTGTCAAGTAAGAGCTTGCATAGTAATGTAGAGATTTACAGTTAGTAAAAATGGGTACAAATGTAATTATTTTAATTAAGGCGTTGTGTAATTTTCAGTGTCATCTTAAGCTTATAGTGTTTTCATTTTGGAGTATTTTGCCATTGGGCATGTTACATAAACGTTAGAGAAAACCGAATGTGCAATCAGCAATAGAGATTTCAGAGACCCCTGCAACATCAGGAAAACAATACACAGGACGAGGACAAATAAAACGCACAAACACAAAAAACTAAAACGACGAGCAACGCAGACCCCACCACCATGTAACACATTGACTAAATATAAGACACAAGTTTATCAAACTCAATATTTAGTGTGAGTAAATTCATTAGTAAATTGTACTAGATCGACACATTTATCATGCTTGACTGTTAGTTTCTAACTGTGGCATCACTTTAGTAAGCAGTTTATTGGATACAAATCAAGGTCCGACCCTGGAACAGGCAGACAAATGTGACGAGGTTAAATCGGGTCAGGTCTTATTTTCCGTTGAATTTGATCTACGATTATTGAAGCTTATCAAGTATAAGTGGTACAATTAAGTTGTATATCTATTAATAAATACGGACCCCTCATATTCTGAGAAGGTGATTGATTTCCATCAGTTCTATTTCGTCATTACCCATCGATAGAGTGTTTTTGTTGTAATCATAACACGTTGATTCATCCACATGTTTGAACTATGTAATTAGTTTATATATTATTGATACATAATTCCTAACACTTCTACCAATACGGGTGTTTCGATTCATGTCAATTCCGACCATGTCGTGAAAGTAGAAAACATCAATGTTCAAACCTCAAAGCTGATGGTTTTTAATTATTTTAGTTTCCAATTTTTTGAATTTGCAAGTCGAGCGCACTAAATTCGATTTCTAAGTTTTTATGCAATATTGTTGTACAATTAAACGAAGCAAATTAAAAAGGAACTGCACTTAAATGGCAAACGTATTTTTGAGCAAGAATTATGTAAATTTATTCCCGTACTTTAGAGCAAAATCTCTTTAGAATCTTTGCGTTTTCCGATAGATTGCACACACTGTATTGTTAGAACGATATGCGATAATTCACGTAATTCTAATTTCGACGTCATGAGATCACGAATAGACCATCACCTTGCATTTGAAATTAGAATAATCTATTACAGATGTAAATTACATGTAATGTACAGCATGAACGTGCTGAAACGAACAACACTATAATTGATATTAAAAAGGCAGAGCGAATAAATCACTGACATGATAGGTTGGTACAAAGATGTTCATGTAAATATTACGTATTTCATTCAATATTAAAACATTTTTTTTAGCAAAGTGATAATTTATGCACACTTAATTAAAAAATAAAACATTTAAGGAAAGTGCTAAGTTATTAACGATTACGTGCTAATGAACTCTATTGTACACCCCCCCCCCCATTTTTGCACAAAAAATAAAAAATAAAATAAAAAAAACAAAACAAAATGGAAGTGGTTTCCTTTTTGTTTACGAAAACATTCAGTATAGATATAAGACTGTTAACTGGATTCATTTATGACGACGACGGCAGATGAATTGTTTTGTTGATTTCTGATAACTATTTATGAGGATAACGATTACTCGTCGTCTCAGACATTTGGAATCGTTAATTGTATTTTTAGATTTACTGTGTTATCAGTTTTTCTAAGTAAAAATATTGACCGAATAAACCTAAGATGTATTCTGAAAGATACCATTAGCCGACCATTGATTGCTAGTTTTGGCATTATATCTATCGAATTTGTTCAAAATAGTTTAGAGTGATAGTAATTTCTAAAGAATCTATTAGTATTTTGGGAAATATTCCATCAACATCATATAGATAGTGTGTACTTTTGTATGTGATAATAAATAGCAAAAGAAAGTTTGAACTTAAACTGGATAATATTTCCTGTTCTAAGATGAAAGTTATTTTTTGAAGTACAAGGAGTAATAGGAAGCAAAATATAACACAGATACATGTACTAGTTCATCAGGGATGATCAAACAATAGAACAAAGGAAATGTAAAACTAATACATGCAACAACTGTGATAATAGGTGTTCCATTATAGTTGGCAGAGCCTGTTTCACTAAAGGAACCAATCATGAAGCTTGCAAAATGAAAACACAAGACTTGTCGTTTCAGTTACAACTAAACATGTGTATAAAAAACAGCCAAAGCCTCAGGATTTGCATAAAAGTGTTGTTTATGAGCAAGGGCTCTTAATATGAAAATTCAAATTTAGATATTCACAAAGGATAGAAAACGAAATAAGTCTTGATTGACTGACACCAATTTGTTACATATACGTAGATTTAGTTTAAGCATATTTATTTGTCAAATATAAGACAAAATGGACACAAATTAGGCTAACTTATGAAATCTTCACGATGGACGTAGATTTCGCCACAATATACCTACTTTTTTTTTATACCAAACTAAGATATATCCCTGGTTGCTGACTTAGTATTGTAATGTCATCATTCGGTAGACTTACTTTTCTAACATTGGTATAGATTTTCCTAATGTTAAAGTAATACAGTAATTATTACACTTCATTCTCCATCTTGACTGTTTGACATTTAGAAAAGTTTTCATCCTTTTTCCAATATATTTTTCTACAAACGAACACACAAGCTGTCGTATTGTAACATCGGGACTTGTATAAAGTATATATCTAATAAAACCGTAAGCCAGCAAACAGATTATCAACAAGAAATTGACTTGACTTTCCATCAATATGATACAATTGTTTTTCCTGTTGGCTTGTGAAGTCTTGGGGAAACACTGATTTAATGAAGATTGTTCTTCATTACTAAACCAGTAATAAGGTATAATTTATAATTTAATTATAACGGTTCAGGTAATTAAACCAGGTAAATATTCACTATTATATGGAATACAAAAGTAAATATCGTATTTAGTACGCAGACATGTATAATGGCAGTTTACAATGTGGAAATTAAATCGCAGTGCACTGGCATAAATAGAAATGTAAGTATTTTCAAGATTTTTTTGTTTTGACATGATATATTATACTAACATTTTTTCGTGGACTTGATATAATAGTTTTGGGATCTGTTTGTTCCCAGACAAATCTGTTATTGATGTTATAATAAATTTATTAAGATGTACTAAAACGGAAATAAGAAATATTTTGGGGTCTTTTGTTCCCAGACAGATCAGTTATTGGTGGTAATATAATTTAATTAGGATGTACTATAACGGTAATAAGAAATAAGATTATTACCTGGTTTAATTCTATCTGATATAACGCTATTAGCTGATAAAATAGGTTCTCAAAGCTAATGAAATGTAGTGTGTAATTAGGGATATTGCATCATAGAAGAGGGATGGAGATTTTATAATACTTTCAACACGTATATTATCTCGTAGTAGTGGCGTATAGTGTCTTAGCCATACCATATTGGACGTTATTACTTTGATATTAAGCAATGAAGGTAAGAACAAACATTAAAAATATTTTCTTGATTTAAAAATATAATTATAAGGGGAAACATTTTTTTTTATCCTTCCATATGTTGATATAGTGAATATATTTTTTTTTATTTGTGGCATTTCGACAGAATCTTAAATGATGTATTTGAGATAATTGTCTTGTTTAATCGTATCTTGATTGTTTTTTTATTATTATTATTATTATCAAATGGAACTGGTTTTATATTGCTTTTAATTTTCTATTAAGTATAACAATTGTTGCAGTATGTCATTTACAAGCATTACAAGTTTTGTTAATGACTAAAGATGAACATCACCAAATGGGTGTTGAATTATTACATACACACACGTGAGCGTGATCGCAGAAATGTATTGAGGCAATCACAGATATTAAGTAGTGTTTGTATATTTTAATGCGAGTTCCCGTGGAACTTAATTTGAACAAATACATGCCGTCGTGGTCGTGATCGTCTGGCAGTTGGATTTACAACTACCTGTGTAATAAGTGCATATCACCACTAAAGTTGTGAGGTGTACACGATACAACATTATATGATAAAGTTTGTCAGCGACTTGCGATAAATCGGTGGTTTTCTCCGAGTACTCCACGTTCTCCCACCAATAAAACTGACCGCCACGATATAACTGAAGTATTGTTGATAGTGGCGATACACACCATAAACAAAGACCTAATTTGAACAATTGGGTAACAAAACACAGAGAAAAATAATTACGATTTTGTACTTTTATTGTATTGGCGAACTTCCACATGAATACTAATGATATAGAAAACAGAACCACAAGTTAACTTGCCATGAATGATAAGATAATGGTAAAACAACTATTTTTATTTTTCTACGCTAATATTTCATAATTTGGATATTTTTAGACTTACAGATATAAGATAGCATCCGTTACTGTAAAACATTACAGATTAAAAAAATAATCGCCCTAATTCTACATATAGATTCTTGTTTACTAATAAATGCCATATTACTTTTTGAGTGGGGTTGGTATTACTCGATGTTTAGATTTAGGTTAGTAGATCGTTGTTTGTCCTTTCGTCCTTCTTCTTTTGGCCGTTGTGTTTTGCATGTCCTACGATTTAAGGTCCCTGATTACCCCTTTGCAGGGGCGGATCAAGGATTTCAAGTTAGGGGAGGGGGCGCACTTAAAATTTTTTTTGGGGGTATTTCGTGTGAAAAATCACGATTTTACACAAAAAAAAATCATATTTTTTCCAATTTTAGGGGAGGGGGTGGCGCTGGGTGCGCCCCCCCTGGATCCGCCCCTGCTTTGATATCTTCAAACTCGTCTTGTTTTAAGTTATCAAATAGTGTTTTAGATGGTTATATATACATACTTCACATTGCTTTAAATTAAAAAAAAAATCTGCCAATATCATCTGATGTCGGTGTCATTGATAAATACGTCATCATATGCTGTTATGATTAATTATATAACATAATGGAAAAGTGATAAAGTTAGATGTATTAATACGCCAACACATAATAGTGTCGATTATAAATTACGGAAAAGGGAAAAAGCACGGAATTTATTTCTTGTATTTCATTAAGCATATTGATAACATGCTGGGTTGACTTGTTTCAATATTATGTAAGTTTTTAGTGTAATCATTTTGACACTTTCAATTCTATGCAAAATAACCATAAAAATATGTTCATTTCCATTATGACGGTAAATGTCTGTTTTATACTGAAGGGACATGATGGGAATGAGGTTATTTTTTTTTATTTTGGTATGATGATTTAAAGGAAACACAAAAAAAAAAAAAAAAAAAAAAAAAAAAAAAAAAAAAAAAAAAAAAAAAAATCGAAAAGAAAGAGTCTGCAACAACATTGGTGCAAAACAATGTCACTTTTTAAACATTGTTTTCAGCTTAACAAACTTTAGAGACAACCGAAGATCAACAAATAACCGGGGGTGAACATGGGTGCCCGCGAAGGGTAAGCAGTTTCTGTGCACCCACCATGTACCTCATTTAAGTGATCCTTTCTGTAATCTTTTAAAAACAACTATTTTAAATGTAATTTACAGTTTTGTTTTTAATTTTGTTTTTGTTTTTGCATTTTCATTTTTTTTTTGCATGTAATGAAGGCCAGTTACAAACAAGAATTAAGAAAAACATGAACATAAATACATTACCAATATAAATTGACACATGTACAACTTAAAAAAAAAAAACCAACATCACTGACATAGACAGGTCCACACACCATGGGCATCACTGTCCTGTCATAGACTTTAACGTCCTCTGCATACAGACATCGACCCTAATGTCACCTATATTTAAAATAACAGAGAAAAAGAACTATTATAGGATAAACAAGTATTGGCAGTTTGTATATCAATGCTTTTGTTAATATTAAATATCAAGTAAGTTATCTATTAAAGAAAAATATATCTTATTGGTATCATATTTAATATTCATCTTACATTTTTCTACATTTTAGATGTGAAACGTATCAAAAACAGAGAAAATGAGTAACACTTCTAACATTCCAAAATCTCCGAGACTTAGTACTCCAGAAAATCTTCTTCAGTTGTGCTTACGTGACCATTACGATATCTTGCGAGAACTTGGAAGAGGAACTTACGGGAAAGTTGTGTTAGCAAAATGCAAAGAAACCGGAACTAACATTGCTCTTAAAATTCTTCCGAAATCACATATAAAACTAAAAGAATTTCAGAGAGAATTCAATCTCAGTTACTTTCTTTCGCCTCATACAAACATTGTAGATACATATAATGTTGCATTTGAAACCAGGGTTTCATTTGTGTTTGTACAAGAATTTGCACCTTATGGTGACCTGTTTGATCTCATTTCGCCACAGGAAGGAATGTCCGAAAAGGACTCTAAAACTGTTATGAAACAAATTTCGTCGGCTTTAGACTTTATGCACAGTAAACAACTTGTTCATCGAGATGTAAAGCCAGAAAATATTCTTGTATTTGAAAAAGATTTCACCAAAGTGAAACTAATGGATTTCGGCATGTCAAGAAAAGAAGGAACAATTGTCCGGAAAGTAAACGGATCTATTCCGTATACACCTCCGGAAATATGTGAGGCCGTCCGAAATGAAAGCATAAGCGTTTCTTCTTCTGGTGATATGTTTGCGTTCGGAGTGTTGCTTTTTTGCATGTTGACAGGGAATTTCCCATGGGAGAATGCAGACATAAGTGACATTTACTATAACGAATTCATGCAATGGCAACGACGAAAAACGACCAAGATTCCTTCCCAATGGCGAAAGTTTACACCTCGTTTAATGAGGTTCTTTCGGAAATCTCTCGACTGTAAACCGGAAAGACGTTGTGAGGTCAAAGACATGGGAAAATACATTAATGATAATTGGTTACGACAAACCAAAACCTCAAATGATAGTGACTTTGAAGATGACGTCACGGATAGTGATCACATGGACAAATTAACTAATATTTTACAAGATCATGGAATAGAGACTAAGGTGGACAAAAAACTTCGGGAACGTCGAATTTCTGAATGGCTGTTAGCGTTGTAAAGACAAATTCATCCCTCACCAAAGAGCTTTCATATACAAATTATATATATATTCATAAAGATTAAAATAAATTTATGATCCTATATTTAGTATGATACGTAAAATACCGTTATTGTATATATTACAGTTTGTTTTATGTATGTACTGCCGTTGGAAATCCAGTTATTAAGAGGAAACGGTTGTGATCCCACTAACCGGTTTAACACCGCCACATTTTTGTGCCTGTTCCAAACCAGGATCTGTATTGCCAATATCGTGGTCTTTTTTGTATTCAGCGAGTTCAGCTAAGATGCAAAGTGATTGTTCGTTTTGTTGATGTTGGTGGAATTGATGACCATCGATGCTTAAACTTTCTTTTCATAATGTTACAAAAATACAATTTCTCCCATGATTTCCATAGCTTCTGTATTTTACATAGATCTTCATTTTTGTCTGCATATCACAGACCTAATTTGCAAAGATTCATTATCAGGTAAAAAGAAGATATGCTGCTAAAGTAAAGATGCCTAAAAACTACAATGAAATACATTTGATTTAAGATAAGCGTTGATATCTAATTTAGTGCACACGCCACGTTTCTATAACAACCTTCACCAGGTACGCACAGTCAAAAAATTGGAAAGGCAGATAAATGTTTGGAATCAATAAGACCAAAAGGTACATGATAGCCAACATCGCCAAAGATCACATATGCCACGATCTAAAGTAAAATGGCGTTGTAACTTTGCTATACTGTAACGTACAAAACCCCTAGTGAGGTGAAGGCATACCATATCCCTTAAACATATGACTTTTGTTATAATTGATTTACTGGTCGTGATCGTATGGTAGTTGGATTTACAACTACATGTGTACTCAATGCCTATCACCACTAACGCTGTAAGTTCGAATCCCGCTAATGGCGAGGTGTACTCGATACAACATTATGTGATATAATTTCTCAGTGACTTGCGACAAGTTCGTGGTTATCTCCTGGTCCTCCAGTTTCCTCCATCAATAAAACTAACTGCCACTATATAGCTGAAATATTGTTGAAAGTGGCGCTAAACACCATAACCCTAACACTGTGATTACTATTATCACGACAATTACATCCACACTAATTTACAACTAGGTGTTGTATGCCAACATGTAAATGGACTTGAAGTCATTCACTAATTAAAATGATCGTTCATACCAAGGTTGCATTAATAAGACACATCAGCATTTATTGGTATATTCTGTTCAATACATACATATACATTGTACATATTGGATATTGTCTTAAATAAGTAATTATTTTAGATTGTTTATGCTTACAAAAATATATTTTTTTGTTCTAAACAATAATATACTAGGTATCTTGGAAAGATGCATTTTATATAAACGTTAAAGAAACCCGAAAGGACTATCAAGAATGGACAATCCAGAGAAACTGACGACATTGGATACATAAGACGAAGAAAAACGAAACACAATATGTGTTGGATACCACTATGCGCAAACAAATACAAATAACGTAAATAAGACATGGCACATCCTACAATCAATCCGTGCTCACAGACTAGTGCTTAATCCATTTCATCGCTTTATTGGTTCGTTTTGTCGAATTAGAATAATAAGTTGCCTCGGTTTAGCAAAACATTGAAAACAAGTCACAGATCACTTTACGAATTACGTAAATTATATTTGCTCAGAACCAGATACACACATTTGGGACAAATCAATCATGAATAATACTAGTTTGGCCCTGAAGTAATATTGAGGTGTAATATTTCTAAATCAGGGAAGTCTTTATAGGATTAAACGATTCTTTTCAGGAATTCACGAATGTGTAAACGACGCCTATACAATCACAAAATGAATAAACAAGGACGTTTATGTAAAGTTTGTGAGTGCATCGGCACCGTTTACACATGCATGAACTTCTGAAAAGAACCGTTTAATACTTATTATTCTTCCACGTGAATATTTTCCCTATTTTGATTATTAAACTGATTTTGAGGTTTACTTTCAATCGGACACTATCGTAGTTTCCTGTCGGCGATCGCCATATTGTTTATACTGGTTATACAAAAAAGTTCATCGAGTTATGAACGGACCAAAGACGAAAAAGTTCATCGAGTTATGAACGAATCAAAAACAAACACGTGACAGTGCTCTTGTCCAATCAAAAGGCACGAAAACGATATACATTAATTCTACAAGAATTATAAAACAGTATTCTAAAATATCATGGAATATGGACCTCCTATCATGACAATTCATCCCTGTTGTACCGACAGAACTCATCAGTTCTGGACCATATGGTTTTAGTGTTTTATGTGTAAGACTTGACATTTCACTCACATGTGGAAAGCATTGACATATCAATATTTCAATATGGGGTTCAAAATACAATAAGCAAAATTTGAACACGCAGTTAATATTTTTCAAATGAAACTGTTTCTCTCCTACACATCGCAATGCTAAACTATGTTCCACAATTGTGGCTATCTTGGATTTTGATTGAACGATAAATACTTAATAAAAATAGCATTTGTCAATGGTTTGATGTAATTGAATAGAACTATTCATCTGAAGTTGTTTTTATGTATTTGAAATATGGCTCTAGGTTAAACTAAGGTAAGTTCTCTGATGGTAGCCATCTTGTATTTCCAATCGTTAATTAATGACAGGGATTATACTATTCACAGGGAACGCATGAATAAAACGAGGCTATGAATAAATAGTTAAGTGGATAAATAGATTAACCGACTGAGTGGATTATACCTAGGGAACGAAAATTAATACACAGATGGAGCGGATTAGTAAACCGAGGGAACCCATGCCTAATCCAAGAGAAAGAATTAAAAAAAAATAGGCACCTGTCCGTTTCCTAACTTCATAGATTGTTAAAAAAAAATATGTATGTGTACGTGTCCGTTCCGAGGTTCCGGAGATTTTAAACAATTTCAGATTTGATGTTCACTATTTGTCTAGTATTGCTGTGTCATTCTATGTGTACATGCTTGATCCTATTAAACAGAAACATCCAATCATCCTGATCGGGAGACATGCGCATTAAAATATCATTATTTATAGAAAAGTGGGCTGGGAGTTACTGATAAACAACAGCTGATAATGGTAAACATAAGCACAATGACATGGACGAGGACTCTTGCGTGAATACATAAACACAACATCAAACACATAAAATTAGATTTCTAAATTTTCATACTTAAAATGTTACGTCTTTAATTAAGTACTATCACAAACCAGATCGGTAACATTGCTATTGTGATGCTATCACATATGTCTTTTAAATTACTAAGCGTTGTTTGATGATTGAACATTCAATCTACCTACATACACGAAAGGTCTTCGAGAAGGGTTAACGTTTTAACAGAGGTCAATGTTTTGCGTGTTTTATTTTGGCCGAAAATCTATGTCGTTTTAATGTGAACAATTAATTTTATTAAACAAATATTTAAAAAAGAAGCACCCCAAGTTCAGGGAGTATTTTATAGCGAAACTCACCAAGTCCAGGGAATAATACAGAAAAAAAGAATACGTCAAGTCAAGGAAGTAATATCAAACAGAATTTACCAAGTACCGACAGTAATTTAATTTGGTTTCCGTCAGTCCAGCGACAAAAAGCAATACACAACACACAAATAAGAACGTAGATATAACATTCAGTGGTGCATGACGCGTTTCTGGAATAACCTTCAGCAAGTACGCTCAAAGTCGAATGCTTGGAAAACGAAATAATGAATAACGGAGTAACACAAAACGGAACACATCCAGCTTAGAGGGTAATACAAAAACGTATCATGAGAAGCCAAGGAAGTAACAGTAATTACAATAAGAACACGTAAGACAAAAAGTTAACATGGCAAGTCTGGAGGGTAAGACAAAAAAAAAGAATCGAAAATAAGACTAGCGAATATTGCAAAAAAGAAAAAAGAAAAAAGAAAGAAAAAGAAGAACTCATCATCCGCGGAGTAATACAAAAGAAACAGGTAATATATATAGGGTGTAATACACAAAATACAGGAAGTAGTATAAAATGTGATCTGTCAAGCAAAATGATTAATATAATTTCATATACGCTCTCCACTCGATGTATATTTTGTACAAATCAGTCCTCCATACTTATGTTATTCAGCACAAATTAAGGAATCTAACTACGAGAACACAAATGAATAATTCAAGGGTCAACAACATGCAAAATTGAACGATCGCATGAAAGTGTTTCTCATGGCCTTTACAAATAGCATTATTACTGATTGCTCTATTTGTTATTTGAAATAACAGGAAATTAGCTATTGTTTTCTTTGATATTTGAAAACAGTTTTAACCTATACGTCGTACATTATGTGAATAAAATCATTACGACTGGCATGCCCGTAAGACAAATTTTAATTGTATACTATAAATATGACACAAAATAATAAAACGTTTAGTGATTATATCACTTACATACACGACGGGTGTCTTATAAGAAGCAGAAACCCTTCAGATACCTCCAGTTGTTTGTGGGAGGACTCGTGTCTTATTTACGTTATTTGTGTTTGTTTGCGCATAGTGGTGTCCAACACATATTGTGTTGTGTTTTTTTCTTTCTTCTTCTTGTGTAACCTATGTTGTTAGTTTCTCTGGAGTGTCTATTTTTGTTTTGTTTTTCTTCTTCTTGTGTAACCTATGTTGTTAGTTTCTCTGGAGTGTCTAT
>MJUT01034017.1:97933-110567 GCA_002080005.1 Gigantidas platifrons
TTGTTTTTCTTCTTCTTGTGTAACCTATGTTGTTAGTTTCTCTGGAGTGTCTATTTTTGTTTTTCTTCTTCTTGTGTAACCTATGTTGTTAGTTTCTCTGGAGTGTCTATTTTTGTTTTGTTTTTCTTCTTCTTGTGTACCCTATGTTGTTAGTTTCTCTGGAGTGTCTATTTTTGTTTTGTTTTTCTTCTTCTTGTGTAACCTATGTTGTTAGTTTCTCTGGAGTGTCTATTTTTGTTTTTCTTCTTCTTGTGTAACCTATGTTGTTAGTTTCTCTGGAGTGTCTATTTTTGTTTTGTTTTTCTCCTTCTTGTGTAACCTATGTTGTTAGTTTCTCTGGAGTGTCTATTTTTGTTTTTCTTCTTCCTGTGTAACCTATGTTGTTAGTTTCTCTGGAGTGTCTATTTTTGTTTTTCTTCGTCTTGTGTACCCTATGTTGTTAGTTTCTCTGGAGTGTCTATTTTTGGTTGCCTCTTCGATATTCTATAACGTTTATTTTATATACTCAGGACTCGATAACATTTTTCGATTTCATGAAAAAGAGTGGCGTAGACAAAATCAAGCGTTGTCATAAGGCAGTTACAATTTATTCAAATGGTAATCAGATTACAAAAATTACGAATGACATAACCTAGACGTATGTAGAGAGTGAATAACGTTCCGAACAATGATGCTAAGTCAAACCACAACAAGATTTGTCATCATCATGGAGGTCATGGGTTCATAGGCTATTTAGTGGTACATTTGTCATATAAAGTCAAGCCTGCTCAGGAGGTCACCTATATTAAGCAGTCACCTGTATTAAAAGGTCATCCTTTTCGTGTCCTGTCATAGAAAATTTCATGTGAATTGAACCTCTTTTAAGACGTCACCTGTCTTAAAAGGTCACTTTTTCTTTGTCCCAAAGGTGACCTCTTAATACAGGTTTGACTGTACTATCTTTAGTCTGTATTTTCCACTATTATTTAGAATCGGCATTATAGTTGATAAATCAGTCAATTAATTAACATTGCAAATACGGAGACTATTTTATTCTTGGTATCGGGCTGACAGAGAGTTTTCTTTGAAAAAAGTTAACGCATAGTGTGTTATTTTATCGGGCAATCAAGTTGTTTAATGGAGTGTTTCTTATACTCGGGCTCTGACTCAGAAAATGACTTTGGTTAATGGGGTTTCTCTTATACTCGGGTTCTTCTCTGATTCAGACATTTATATTATTGTCATACTGCAACACATAACATTATTCCAATCCATATCACTAAGCAAATAGCACTACATACATTACAAGTTATAATACATAGACAATATGACCTCTTACATATTCTATAATTTGAAGGTATAGTCCAGACGAATTGTTAATAACAGCTATTCTAATATAGAAATCCCCAATATCAGGCTGTAAGGCAGTACGTTCAGTTGAACCGATATACATTTGTCTTGCAGAATACTTTAAAAAAAAATAATTTAGGAAGATAATAAAAACCATCTTTTTCATATCATCCGGAGATGAGATGTGGTAGCCATGATGGTATGGTAGTTGGATTTACATCTACCTATGTTATTAATGCCAGTCCATGGCAAGTGCACTCGATAAACATTATGCGATACAGTTTGTCAGTGACTTGTAGAGAGCCGGTGGTGTTCTCCTTGTACAGATATAAAATGAAAATACACTCCCAAACAGTTATAATCAACGATTAGGAAACGAGGCTAGTAACATGAAGACACATTTATGTTCTTTTTATCTGATGAGATTGCCTGTCCGAGATGACGTGGTTCGTGATGAAGATATTGATCATTGTTTGTTTATTTGCCCAAAGTATAATAACAAACGATTGGCTCGATAAGACTACATACAACCATTACTACCTTAAATTATTAAGTACTTACATTTATAGATTATAAGATATAATATCTATTACATTGGAATATTTAATGTTCTTATGTTAAATTGAAAAACAAGTTATACAACACTGTCAGGACAGTTCCAAAATTCAATAGGAAAACCGACACACAAATACATGATTGCTCACTCAAAATATTGAAGACTGTACACAAGTACATACATGTCAAACTTCTCCTTTTTTTAAAAATCCCACTCGGCTTATATTATCTTATGCACAATCATGTGTAAGATGGTTGCCGGCGGAAAAGGAATGGATTACCACCCCGGAGTACCTTAGTTCACCCGGCTTTTGTGGGGTTCATGTTGTTTAATCTCTGGTGTTTGTAGATCATTGTTTGTCTATTTGTCGTTTGTCTTGTGGCCATTGTATTGTCTATCCTTCTCCAATTTACGACTTATTTGGTATCTTCAAATTATGCGTAGAGACGTCTGCAAATACACGTATCACTTTACTTATAATTTAGGCATATTTTATTGTCATATTAGACAAGACAAGTGTTCAGACACAAGGAAGCTGTCTAATTTAGTTAATATTGTCGTCCTCATTCATGACTTATCACTGGGTTTGAAACTAGAGTAACACGATGTGTGCCACCAGTGGAGCAGGAACTATTTAATCTGCAAGATCACCTAAGCTCATCCTCGGATTTTAGTGGGGTTCGTGTTGCTCGATCTTTAGTTTTCTGTGTAGTGTTTTGTAGATTGTTGTTTGTCCTTTTTCTTTTAGCCATTGTGTTGTCTGTCCTTCTTCGATTTACCGATTCTGATTACCACTTTGGTATCTTCAATCTGTTCTTAGATATAATGCAAAATTCAGACAAATATAATTTCACATAGAAATATAAATTATTTCTAATAATTTTACTTCACTTGTAATTCTATATGAAGTACTAATGGCATTCACAAATGAATGTATTAAACTGCATGATTATTCATATGTTTTAAATTTTTACAAATTCAAACATTTACTGATGATGTTTCAGTGGTAGAATATTTGCTATATACTCAAAGGAATACTCAAACAATTAGTGTTATATTGAACTGAATTTATACACAAAAATGGATAAATGCCTTGCACATAGAATATGTTTCTCAATTTTGGAATTATCTTTTAATTTAATGTGAACAATTATGTAGATATCATGCAATATTCCCCATTATGTTAGATATTGTAACCTTTTGTTCGAATCATTTCTTTAATCCTTAGTCTTTAGACCATTAGAAAAAAAACCGCTCGCTAAAGTTAGTTGTACAAATGTTCTTGCTATTGCATGGAAATATTATGGAAGTGTCGGTTTTGAAATATTTGCTTTTTCAAGCTAATTTCATATAAATATCCCTTATGATGTATACGACTATTTAATGTTTACAAAATTTCATAATGACTGCCATTGTCATGAATTTTCCCCGACTTTCCATTTTATATGCTGCAAACTCCAGTCTAATATTAAATGGTTCTAAAGCGGCTTCAGATCACGCTTTGAGATTTCAAGAGGACGTTTTGGAGACTTGTACACTGTTTCAGTTACCTATCTTTATGATTACTCTTCCTCTTTTTCCTGTTTTTCTCAAAAAGGAATTCTTTAAATTCCAAGAAAGGCCACCATTTTCAAGGAAACCAAATATTCTTTGTAGAGTGGTAACTAGTAAATCAACATCATAGTATGGTTGTTCACCGTGAGTAGTATTACATTCCACTTTAAAATTTTAGTATGACCAATTTTGTCATGGAAACCAAAATATTGCAGATATAGCAGTAAATTGGTAACTGCTGAACTAGACTTGGAAAGCTATGATGAAAGATGTGCATGTAAAATAATGATTTGGAGTTGACTGCGGAAATTGGGCGACTTTTGTAGTGATACAGTAGAACTGGTTTATGATTTTTCCATTATAAATGGAGAAACATGATACTTTTTATATAATAATTATTTTTTTTATTTTATCTGAGAGCCAGAAAAAAAATGCTTTATTGCAAAATTATACCTGACTATACAAAAATCAAGTCGTATACCAACACAGGGAGAACAAGAAATAGAGAGAAAAGGATATTTCAGAAGTGTTCACTTAATATTTTAAAAGGTTGGTTTCAAACGAAATTGAAGAATATTGGGAAATGTATATTTGTGATGAAATAAAGTTTAAACAGTAATGGGCAACAATTCCACCAATATCACCAACACGAACAATCACCTCTTACCTTAACTCACTGAACACACTGCTGTATACATAAATCACATTTTATCCTGATAAAATTATTTGTATAGCCTTTGATATGATGGTGATGTTGGCATACATGTATTATGTAATATTTACAAATTGATTATAATTTTAAATTAAGTTATAATATGGGGAAATTAGTTTAATTATAATAAGTTAATAAATACTAATTCATATTTCAAAAAGTATACATTTTAATATTTATATTGAGAAAAATTTGCTACTGACCAATGACAGTACATTTGTAGTTATTTCAGTCATTATATTAATTATATTAATGGTTGACAAATTTCTCGAGCGGGACACGGACGATTCTTCCCATTAAAATTTTTAGTCCCCCCTCATCCACCCCAAAATTAATCCACCTTATGTACATTGTACCACTTGTATGCTGCCATATATCTTTCATCACTTGTATACTGCCATATATCTTTCATGTTTTAGGTGGCCTTTTTTAGTCGACACCCCTTTTGTATAGTATAAATGTGTTGTTGGGGAGTGTACTTACATGTTTGAGATTATGTCAGATTTGTTTCAATGTATCTGTTTATGTTACACTCCCCTTGTTGTATTCATATATATTATATATACGTCATTTAATAAATGACATGAAACTGGAATCGTCTCAATTCATTTACTATCCAAAACGAGCAGATGTTGTTGTTTGCTATATAATTGAAGTTCTGGCTAAAATCATAGTAAATATTGTATTTGTTTATATTATATTATAATCACTTACAACACATGTAACATCAGTCTGTCGTTCAATATTTCTATATATTAATGAATAAAATATGTTTAATAGAAAAAATAACATGAATGCAAAAAATAATAATATTGTACTTTCTCGATGATGAAAACACAAAAGGAGGACAATACAAAGGCAGCGTCGATGCTCGTTCTTAACCGACTTCTAGATAAGAAAGTACAAGCTGTTGATTGTAGATCATTGCACTAAGAATAATAAAATCAAACTTGCTACTTCTAATAGATTTAATACCAATTGGTCAGAGACATCTCGAGACATCAATGCTATTCAGGAGAGAGCAGATGTAAGACGTGTAATTAAATTATTGAAATTAAATTTTCGCATATGACAACATGAATATTTATATACTTTTATGGTACTACATGTAGTATTAATTTGATAAAAATAGGAAGGGAAATAAATTATTAGTGGTTTCCTATACATTTGAAAAGAACAATAGACAACCCATGAATCTGAAGGATCAACTAGTCATTATTTTTCAAAGTGATATATTTTAAATAGTCGATGACCCTTTTGCATGTATTGTAGTCAGTTGTATCGTGGCAGTCAGTTTTATTGTTGGAAGAACCGGAGTACCCGCAGAAAACTACGGACCTGTCGCAAGTCACTGACCAAATGTATCACTTAATGCTGTATCGAATACACCTCTCTTGGCTGGGATTCGAGCTCACAACGTTAGTGGTGATATGTACTGATTAGCTAGGTAGTTATAAATCCAACTACAATACGATCACGACGGCTCCAAAAACGTATTGATATTGACTCTTTATTAATATTGTATAAAGTGGTTTACATAATGAACACACATTTTAATTAAAAAAGTCTTAGTATACCATGTAGATATACGTTGTGTGTAGGATAGTTCGTGCAGCTTTATATTTCGTTCGCTGGTATATAGCTACATCTTCTCTGTTGATATTGCTATATACATCTCTGTAGTTACCATATGTCTGTCATTTGTAGTGTCAAAATTATCCTTGCGCAGTTGAGTCCATTCAGTAATCAACAATCTGATGAAAATAGGTAAGATTAGCAAACTTATTGGCTAAAATGACAGACATATTACCAATTCGAGGCTAAAGGAACTTGATAAGAAAGTGCCATATTTCAGACAACAATAGTTTAGGTTACTTTTGAAATGTGATGCGCAAATTGATACGGTTCCATTTAAAAAAACAAAATGTGATTTGTAAATCAATCCTGAAAATATAGTAGTATGTTTCTGGCTAATTAAACTTTGAAATGAGAGGTTTTAAACTTATGAAAATTCCACATCTCTTTACATATATATATAGATCAAAGCTAAATAACCAATTAGAGGGAGGAAAACAGTTAACAATCAGTAGTGAAGCATAAAATAATTTAAAAAAAAATCCACGAACACGCCATTAGATCGGACAACACGAAAATGTCAAATAGGCAAACTGATTTACCAATTCTTTCTTACGTCAACTTATGCTAGTATTACCGAACTGAAATCAATAGACCTTATCAATGGAAAAAAATATCATACAGACATGGTTTAGCATCGGGTTTGTAACTAGAGTATCACAACGGGTACAACTAGTGGAGCAGGACATTGTTTCCCTTCCAGAGCACCTGCGTTTACACGAAGTCTTTAGTTGAGTTCGTGTTGCTCGATCTTTAGTTTTCTGTGTAATGCTTTGTAGATCGTTGTTTGTCCTTTTGTCCTTTTGTTTTGTTGGCATTGTGTTGTCTGTCCTTCCTTGATTTACGGATTCTGATTATATCTTTGGTATCTTCAAATTCTTCTTAAGAAACCCTTTTTTTTTTACATATTACGTGTCCACTACACTCATTGAATATATGTGTGATGACGGTTATTTTTTCAATATAAATTTCATCTTTATTTAATCATTAACTAATTTAGTGTGTTTATTCCAGATTTTGTTTTGTTTGTCTTTCTTTAGTTGAAAATTGATAGTCTTTGGGAGCATGTAAACCAAAAGGTCCTAAACAGTATAACCAACCATCGCTAAGTTTTCCTATGCCTAAGAGAAATTGACTTAGTTGAGATATCGATACCATGATCACTATCAAAGTTAAATAGTTAGAACTGTGTATACCACATTTTTGTGCCTGTCACTGTCACTTATATGAGTTCTATCTTGAATGGTCTACAATAAAATATCACCAATAACGCTGTGAGTTCGAATCCCGCTCATGTCAATGTGTGCTTGGTACAACATTATGTGATACCACTAAAGCTGACCGCTACTATATAACTGAAATAGTGTTGAAAGTGGCGTTGAATACGATAATCCTCTAAAAACAATACATGTTTCTGCTTTTATCTGCTAGACAGACAGTTGTTGGGTTTTTGAATTATTCATAAACAATTTGTACAAGTTAGATATATATGTCATTTAAAATTGTTTTTGCAAATGTAATAATAGGATTAACATCAGCAAATGCCACTAAAATTGTTCCATCGTCTACTAATAGACATCGACTTCATAAAACATGTTAGTTTTGCATAATAAATGCCATTATTTAAAAACCAGGCACTTTTAGCTTCCAGTATGTCACTTTACAACGAAATATGACATTTTTAACTCATTTCACTGAATATTATACTTCCAAACACAAGTTATTTGCAAATGTCAATACTTTATGTCATTATCTGGACTATTAGGTGACCGTATCTGTGTTTGATTATCATGTGTAGGTAGTTTAGCTTTCTAACTTTGGACATCTAAATGTTATGACTATCACTTGGTTGATGCCTATGTGTGGTGAACTATTAGTACGAGAGGGCTGTGTCCGCCAAATTACCAGTGTTTCGACACAGACATGACTTACAAGATATATTTATTATTGACATTTACAGTTCCCAAGTAGTGTAATTATTATCAAAACTATTGTTTTTGTTTATAGAAGTACCTGTACCAAGTTAGGAGAGGGAAAGTGAGCAGTAATTGTAAAGAAGTAAGTTCTTTGGATTGTCAGGTGGCCAATGTCATACAAAAACCATATTTAAACATATAAATTTAATTAACAAAATATAAGAAATAAACATAAAACAGATGATATATGCAATGAAATTGTCTACACAATAATACAATATTCACAACACTGAACATAAAACGATATTCATTCAACACACTGAACAAATATGGTATTTATTCAAAACACTGAATAAATACAATGCATATAAACGGTATGCATATTATAGCCGGAAATATACCATCTAGCACACACGTACTTCTGGTATGGTTAAACGTTGCGGTACTGTAGAAATTCACAAATTGGACTGGGTTGTTCCCCTTGGATAATTTATAAATACGGACGGATTGATTTCACATAAATTGTAGATTTGAACTGATGACGAGGACACTAGAATGATTAAACTATCGCTTTACTGTTGTATCCAGCGAACCGTGACTAATATGACTGCATAAATAAAATGTGTTCAGCACGGACTTCATGTTTAATATTTACGGACTCTTATATTCCAAATTTATGACGGCATCTTAACGATAATAATATCACCTATACTGGGCGTTGTGACATCAATTTATGTACACCAAAATCGGTACCATTTCAATACAGACACCATTTACACGGCTAACAACTTTGCAACAAGCATACCAAAAACCAGGCATAAAAACCCCTGAGCTAATGAACCTTTGCCTATGAATATCCATGTCCTGAATTTGACAATTATAATACTCAAACTGCATGTTCCTCACAAAGCGTGTGCTTCACGCTAAAACCATGTGCCGACTGACAATATATCTCAACTGAGCAATTTATACAGTGTGCGATCACGAGATTTATGAGTTTACCTGTTGGGTCTGTT
Source organism: Gigantidas platifrons (assembly GCA_002080005.1). Lineage (NCBI taxonomy): Eukaryota > Metazoa > Mollusca > Bivalvia > Mytilida > Modiolidae > Gigantidas > Gigantidas platifrons. The sequence goes on from MJUT01034017.1 coordinate 106,652, forward strand.
TGATTTGAATTTACCTATTCGGTCTGTTTGATTTGAATTTACCTGTTCGGTCTGTTTGATTTGAAAACATCACCGGCGTCTAGGAAAAATGAACATTTTAAATTATCCAGTATATAATATATTAATACATAATGCAAGTTCGTTACAGTAATATATATGTGTGTTAATGATGTATATTTGTGTTAGTGACATCAATTATGTGTTTCTATGATTTTTCTGATTGGATTGTGGAACTGTCCTGACGATGTGTGTATTATTTTTGTTTTTCATTTGATAATTTACTTCTTAAGAAAAGGCCATTTTATTTTATGTTAAATAAAATAATATTATTATGAACCCCCCCCCCCCCTCCAAATAGTGTTAATCACACTCGGGCTTAGGTAACATTAGCCAATTTAAAGCTTCATTGTCTGTAAAAGACTTTTAAATTATTTTGCACTCCAATGAACTGTTATTTGAGAAGCCCGTCATGTGAACTAAATAATATACCTACGTTTTTATAATGATAGTTGTTATCTTTATGAAAAGAATGATTAGACAATGAATATAAGCAATTCCATCTATATCAACAAAACGAACAATCACCTCTCGCACCAATTCACCGACCACACACCAAAAAAACAACATAAAAATTTGGAAATCCAGGACATGGCTTGGTACACGGACAAAGATTTGGCAGGATTAAACCGAATAATGGGATCCAAATCCTCCCCTCTTGATAATTGGATTTTATTTGATTTTTTTGTGTTTTTACGAGGCAATATTTCAGCTATATCATGGCGATCAGTTTTAGTGGTGGAAGAAGCCGGAGTACCCGGAGAGAACCACCGACCATGGGCAAGCAACTGGTAGACTTTATTACTTGCGGTTGCGAGTCGAGTGCATAATTTTTTGTAATTTACAAAGCTGAACGGGAACATACGCCGTATTGGTGATAGGCTTGTAAGAGTTGTTTAGTAATCCAACTACCTAACTCATTAAGCCACACGAGCCCTTTGATAATTGGATCTACAATAACAATACAGATATAACCGGACGTTAACAACCTGCAGAGATTCACTTCCCCTCACAAAGACCACATACTATCACAAAAATGAATAACATAAACATGGACAGTACAATAACAGGGTCAATGAATGCTCGTAGTCAACTGAATACTAGCTAGCAAGGTAGATCTTTTGCTTAAAGACCATTACTCTTAAGACATTTCCTTGTTTGTTGTATTTGATTGGCATTTGGGTTTTGTTGTCTATGTATTTGAAAATAGTATAGCTTAATTGATAGAATAAGGTCGTTGTAGACAGCACAACAGGACAATATGGCTGATAATACTGATACTTTTATTTTTCACTTTACAAAAAAGAACACAGATCATTGCAACAGATGTTGTTGAATAAATGTCACTCACTTTACTTAAGCATCTGTCATAAATAGGTTGCAAGCTTGTTTTTAAATCATGGGCATGACTTGTATGCTTGCTTCAGTTTATGAGTGCATTGTTGATTTAAAAATATGAAGCTTAAAAATATTTCTTTGTAAGTCAATCATGAATGACAACAAAATCTATATATAATCTGGTTGCCCCCCATATATATCTACCTCCCATGTATCTTTACTACCAGAAAGGACCGAGTGTGATCCGATTGTCTTATAACAAAAATCATAGAAAGAGGCCAAAGTGATAACTCTTTACACACAAATAGATGATCACTCACCTTCACGGCTTTGTACAGGAGCTTCAATAAAAAGTGACGTAATGGGGTTAAGCTAGTGGCATGTGACCAAACCTCCTGCCCCTTCGGTGTTCTCTAAAGTTTATCTCCTCTCTTAGTGAAAAGGTCCGATCATGCGAGTGTTTTGCACATGAGAGTAAAATAACAGCCAAATGTGATTGGAAATGATTATATGAGATACCGAAGCTAAAAATAATAAAATAGTCAAGTACGAGATGTCTAACCAGAACGACGCATCCAATATTGTATAGAGTTGTTTGATTGGAGTATACCGGGTATTAGAGTACAAACTCCTACTTAAAATGGTTATGAGCATATATAATCCATGTAAAGCGGTCAGTAGTATTTGGCAATATAATTAATGAGATTGAATAAGATTAATATGAACTGAACAACTGTGCTATACCTCAGAAAAGCGGCATGTGGTTGTGTAACCTTACAAATATGACAGGAAGTGATCACATGTATTTTTATAAAACCAACAAACATCAAATAAAGTATTTTTTTCAATGAAGTTTGTAGATAGAAGTGAAGCAGATAATTTCTGCCAAAATAAAACCGCCTTGCTTTCTTGAATGAGTAAACTAAAAGAAAACGTACGAAATACTACGAAAAGTTGAATATTTCAAAGCATCTTAGAGACTACGTGTCACAATGAAGATCATTACCGTATATAACACTCAGTATTGCACCAGATTTCGTTCCTTATTCTACATGACTGATGCAACTTGCCTTTGAAACGTTTACATAATAGAGTAAGTTGGTGTTTGTTGCTTTACTCTAAGCGAGCAATGGTTCAGCGATATAATGACAATACCAGGCTACTTTATTATGGGATAATATCAACCCACCATTTCTTTAGAAATGCCTGTACCAAGTCATGGTCATGACGGTTTTCACAGTTTTCGGTTGTTGACTGATTTTGTCTGTTTATATACTATGAGTTTTGCCTTTCCCTTTGGAAGATTGTTCGGAGTTCGGTAATTTTGTTATTACCTTTATTGTCTGTCTTTGTACCAGACCAGCACGTTGAGGTGGATTTAAATAGTGCTTGTTTCACAGACAAGCATATCGACCCACATTGACCCATCTCTGAGTCAACCAGTCTTTGTCCTCACTCTTGGGTTATATGACCACCACAATAGACTTGTAGTTTTTTTTTTATTCTAGAATAGATATCTAAAATTTTCTTTTTTCTTATATAATTATACATTTTATATGTATATTATGTCTATCGTTAAATCAACAACATAAACTATATGTATAAAAATAGGCAATAATGACACAAATCTTTTTATGGAAGAAATAATTGACATTTTATCAATAATTTTCTTAGAAAAAAATGTTATAGCACGAAATCCAATCAAATGCCTGGTGCACAATACATTTCATACCTAAAATTCATCCTATTTTAAATATATCTATCGTCAAGATTAATAGAAAAGACGTATATCTACCATGCACAGTTAATCAAAAGTCAATTTGGTAAGTTAATATTCATTTTGATTATAATAAAAATCTCGTGAAATACTAGAACTCGGGGAAATATTACATTTTCAATAACGAGAAGTTCATCCAGATACCAGACATCATTTAGTTAAGTGTAGGTGATGTAATTCTATTCAGAGCATTCTTATCTTATTTTCATCATTACAATTTATGGCATTTTATCGCCCAGAAGATTTAACGAGAATGACTTATATCTACTAATATAATTAATCGTTTAGTCACTAATGAAGGGAAGACTGAATATCAGGAGAGAAGACGGGAAAACAGGAGGGAAAACGGGATACTACGACAGAAAACAGACTAACAGGATAGAAAATGGCATAACATAAGAGAAGACGGAGTACAAGGAGAGAATACAAACGGAGTACAAGGAGAGAAGACAGACGGAGTACAAGGACAGAAAACAGATGGAGTACAAGGAGAGAAACAGACGGAGTACAAGGACAGAAAACAGATGGAGTACAAGGAGAGAAGACAGACGGAGTACAAGGATAGAAAACAGACGGAGTACAAGGAGAAAAGAAAGACGGAGTACAAGGAGAGAAAACAGACGGAGTACAAGGAGAGAAGACAGACGGAGTACAAGGAGAGAAGACAGACGGAGTACAAGGACAGAAAACAGACGGAGTACAAGGAGAGAAAACAAACGGAGTACAAGGAGAGAAGACAGACGG
>MJUT01034017.1:130041-141425 GCA_002080005.1 Gigantidas platifrons
ATGGAAACATTTTCTTGATTACGTTCTATCATGACTAAATGGAAACATTTTCTTGATTACGTTCTATCATGACTAAATGGAAACATTTTCTTGATTACGTTCTATCATGACTAAATGGAAACATTTTCTTGATTACGTTCTATCATGACTAAATGCAAATATTTTCTTGATTGCGTTTTACGATGATCATATGGATGAATTATCTGCTCTGCATTCTACCATGATCAAATGATAAAATGGTCTTTGCTGCACTCTACAATGATCAAATGGTGAAATGGTCTTTGCTGTATTCTACCATGATGAAATGGTGAAATGGTCTAGACTTCATTCTACCATGATAAAATGGTGAAATTGTCTTTGCTGCCTTCTACCAAGACCAAATGAAGACATTGTCGTGGATGCGTTCTACCATGACCAGATGAACAAACTGTCCTGACCGTGTTCTACCAAGATCAAACGGAGAAATAATCTTCACTGCGTTCCATTATGTTCACATTGAATAATCGTATGCCTTGACATCATTCTTCCATGAACAAAAGGAAATATTGTACGTCTTGACTGCCATCTACCATCAATGTACTGTCACATTTTATCGATAAATTAATGAGTTCCGAATGTGTTCCGAACCTTGCTTTCGCCGACACATCAGAGTCCCATATACGAAAAATATACGTTTTCACGTGGACACGCAGTGAACACTACCCAGGAATTAGAGGGGCATACCACAGCGTGAGTAGAAATTTCAACAATATATAGACAATATTGAATTATCAAACACGTTTATTAACTTTGCACTATATCATTCCTGTAAATATGAGGAAATACATTGGTTAAGTTTCAACATGCAGTTTGTCAACATTTACGTCCGTGCTGATTCATCTATGATAGAAACCGATAATATTTGACATTATAAACATATTCTACAGTATATTGTGACATCAAATCATCATTATTTTCCCGTTTGTAACCAGAACTCAACTGTGTTATGTAATATTATTTCCGACCGTACACCGGAAATAGCTGATCAACGTACACCGAAACTTGCGTTCCAGTCTTTGTGTGATTTTATGCTAGTATTGATTTTATTGACAGTAACTTTCATGTAATTCGGACACTTTCTTTTGATTGTTCCCTTTTTGTATTTTTCAGTTTTTTACCACTATACCAACAACACACATTACACACTATGCATTTGAGGATTTAATAAAGACTTCAGCCCCTAGTACTGTATCTTCTTTTTTACGCCTCAAACTGGTTAAGCTTGCTGGATCCGGTCCAGTACAGTAAAAAAAGCTACAACAGGCCTGCTGATTCCAGAGATTGAACCACGTCACCACTCGGTATCACCGTTCCAGCTACAACTAGAGACACCGTTCCTTGCTGTTTCCGAACAGAAGACAACAACGTCATTTGAAAGTCATAATCTTATATCGACTGTTCAACAACTATGAGTGTTCATGACACAGACCATCCCAGGACGCCTTGCCGGGAGTTCCGGACACAAGAGTCCGGACCCTTACAGAAAAAGGCACAGAATTATATTATCAAATGTTTGATAAATATTGTCAAGACATTGAATATCTATGGACAATACTGGATTACATGCTTAAGAAAGCAGACAATCCTCCCGTTGATTTACGGGAACAACTAGATTTAGAACAAAAGATTACACAAGCAAACATAAGATATCAAAAGCAGCTTAATGCTTATAAAGACTTCTTGAAAACAAACAGAAGTGAAAATAGTCAACGAGATATGGAGACTTGCTCCGCATTGTCAAACGTCCGTCAACGGACTATTGATGCTGCTCTGTATAAAATACAGGAAGCCAGCCAGGCGATAACGCCTAGGAAAACAATATCAAAGGCACCAAGTGGTAAATCCTCATCCCGGAGTAGCAAATACTCATCTCAAGACGGGACGTCAAGAGGAACAGATGCCTCAAGCCTAGTCAAAAGGAAAAGAGCTAAAGCAGAAGCATTAAAAGCTAGTGTCGCCTTCGCAGAAAAACAAGCTGCTCTTTTAAAACAAGAGGCTCAAATGGAGCTTAAGAAAGCCGAGATAAAGGCCGACTTAACATTACTAGAAAGTCGTAGGGTCACTGCTGTAGCGCAAACGGAAGCACGAATCCTGGAAGAGGATGGAAGCCAGAATGGAGCTGCTAGTTACGACCAAAGAAGTCAGCTTCCTGAAGAAGAAGCAGACCCACTTCAACGGGTTCAATACTATGTCGAAGAGCAATCCTTGAGTTTTACAAACCAGGACTCTATTGCCAATCACGACAATACTCATTTTGACGTCCACATGGATAATATTATTGGCAGGAATACCCGTGTAATCAGTCCACATCCCATGGTTACAAATACTCCATCAGTAGTATATGGGCCACTGGAAGTCACATCAACTCCAGTTTCGACTGGACACCTTGCTTCAAAGACTCAATCAGTTACATTTCAGCTAAACAAAAATGCACCAGACTTCGTACCTTCATATCAACGTCCGCCGTGCGAAGTTTCAACACCCAACTTGATAACAGGAAGTGTAAATGATTCGGCGACTGTAAATCAAACTTCAGAGATAACCAGATTCCTTCTCCATAAGGAAATACTGCTTTCTGGTCTTACTAATTTTAACGATCGTGCTGAGTCCTACTATGTCTGGAAGAATAGCTTCAAATCTGTCATTGATGAAGCGAAAGTATCAGACTCCCAACAATTGAATCTCCTCGTAAAATTGTTAGGAGTAGAATCGTCAAAACAAGCCGAAAGCATCAGAAGATCTAATGCAGATAACCCAAAACAATGTCTAAAGCTTCTTTGGAATCGTTTAGATAACGATATGGATCCCCTGAAATGGTGGAAGCTTCACTCAAAGCCAGATTAACAAATTGTCCAAAATTGACAAATAACGACAATATACGTCTCTACGAATTATCTGACTTACTTTCGGAAATTGAATACACCAAAGAAAATCCTAAATTCCGGACACTTCTTGGATATTTCGATTCCTCATCTGGAATAAGACCAATTGTCGGTAAATTACCGTACGGACTCCAAAGTAAAATGGACAACAAGAGCATCAACTTACAAGTCTAAACACGACGTACCATTTCCGCCATTTACGGAATTCTCCAAATTCATACGGGAAATGAATATAGTAAGAAACGACCCCGGATTCAACTATGAACAAGAGTTGCCGTCAACTTCGAAATATACTGGAAACAATTTCCCGGGACCAGAACCCGGATATTTGCAAATAAAACAGGCATCGAAAGAGGTCCAGAGAAGCCCGGAAGAGATATTAGGGGCACCCCGCTCCGGTGTCCAGAAAGCGAAAGAGAGCTTGACCGGTGTATAATACACAAGACAAAACACTCACTGGACGACTGCAGAGGATTCAGATCGAAGTCGATCGACGAACGAAAAGAACTATTGAAGCAGAATAACATCTGTTACAAATGTTGTGCTTCAAATAAACACAGAAGCCGGGAATGTACGGAAACAATCTCCTGCAAGGATTGCGGAGGTAAACAACATACGACCGCCCTGCATGTAACTAGAAGTAAACAACCATCTTCAACTGTACCCGTGCAAATGAACGGCGGGGAGACAAATGATGTCAGTAATCCTACTACCGTAAAAACTGTAAATGCATCTTGCACAGAAATATGTGATAATAAGAACACAAGTAAATCATGTGCAAAAATCCTACCTGTGAATGTATATCACAAGGGCAATCCAGAAAATATGATTCAAATGTATGCTGTTATCGACGATCAGAGAAACAGATCATTGGCATCTCCTGAGTTTTTCAACCTTTTCAACATTAAAGAGAAGCCAGAAAACTACACCCTATCTACATGTTCGGGTCGTATTGTAACTTCTGGACGAAGAGCCAAAGGATTTATTATTGAATCAATACATAGACAAGTACAATTAGAATTGCCTGTTCTGATAGAATGTGACTACATCCCGAACAATCGGGCAGACATTCCGACAGCGGAAGTTGTAATGCACTTCCCACACTTGAAAGATCTTGCCGGAAACATTCAACCTATCAACGATAACATGAACATTATATTACTCATGGGAAGAGACCTTACTGAGGCCCATCATGTGCTCGACCAACGACTTGGACCACCTAGAGCGTCATATGCCCAGCAATTGAAACTGGGTTGGGTAGTCATTGGCGAGACTTTTCTGAACAACCAACATGCGACTCCAGACTTATCAGTGAAGAAGACGTTTATCCTACCGATTGGACAACCTACAACACTAACGCCTTGTGAAAATAAATTTGGTGTACGGGAATCAAATCCCGCAAGTTTGAACGCTATGAACAAAGCAGTAGACATACCCGAATATGATATTTTTATCAAAACTAAAGACGACGATAAACCAGGAATGTCGTACGAAGACAAAATATTTCTGAAACAAATGAACGATCAGTTCACAAAGGATTCTACAGGAAGTTGGGTATCTCCGTTACCTTTTCGGACACCACGTCAACGGCTGCCAAACAACAAACAACAAGCTCAACGACGAGCTGAATTTCTCGAAAGTAGTTAGTAGTTTGAAGAAGAACGCTGTCAAAAAGGAACATTTCCTGGCATTCATGGGTAAGATACTGGACAACAACCACGCGGAAGTTGCTCCACCATTACAAGAGAATGAGGAATGTTGGTACTTGCCGTTGTTTGGCGTGTATCATCCTAAGAAGCCTGAACAAATCAGAGGTGTGTTTGATTCCTCCGCAAAGTTTAATGGAGTTTCTCTTAACAACGTTTTGTTAACTGGCCCAGACTTATCCAACAGTTTACTATGAGTCCTCCTACGCTTCAGGAGAGAAATGATTGCTGTCACTGCTGACGATCAACACATGTTTCACTGTTTCATAGTGAGAGAAGATCACCGAAATTACCTGAGATTTCTATGGTACAAAGACAATGATTTTGAGAAGGAATTAATAGAATACCTGACTTTGAGAAAACTGACGTCAAGCACGTTTGATTGGGACGACCCTGTCCCAGATGACATCGCAGCTGAATGGGAATCTTGGCGAGATGCATTGAAAGTGCTAGAAACTCTTCGTATACCACGTACATACGTGTCTCACCTCAGCCAAACTGTCACGAAAGAACTTCACGTGTACGCAGATGCTTCAGAAAAGGCAATAGCAGCGGTTGCCTATCTCCGTACATTGGATAAAGATGGCAATCCTGATCTTGGTTTCGTCCTAGGGAAAGCAAAAGTTGCTCCTACAAACGGACATACAATTCCGCGTCTGGAACTTTGTGCCACTGTACTAGCCGTAGTAATCGCACAGTGTGCTTTAGAACAGCTGGATCTGTCAATTAACTCTATTAAATATTATACAGATAGCAAAGTAGTTCTAGGCTACATCACAAACGACACAAGAAGATTCTATATCTACGTTGGAAATAGAGTTGAAAGAATCAGAAAATTTAGTCTTCCAGAACAAAGGAATTATGTAAACACAGATCATAATCCGGATGACTCAGCAACAAGACCACTACCTGCTAGCGAAATTCACAACAGTGAGTGGTTATTGGGACCTAAACATCTTCTCACTTGTGAATCAAGTAAAAACCCTGAAGGGGAATATCAACTTGTTGACCCAGACAGCGATTGGGAGATTCGTCCGGATATCTCGGTTGCAAAAACACTCACAACACTAGATTGTATCAACATAGGAACTGAAAGATTTCAGCATTTCTCGACCTGGAAAGCTCTTATACGTGGCATTGCATTTTTGAAACGTTCGTCTCGTTCACGTCTAAACGGAAAATCAAGAATTAATCCTATCGACACTGTTCTTCAAGATGCGGAAGACTTTGTTTTAAAATCAGTACAAGCTGAAGTTTATTAGGAAGAAATTGTTTGTCTTCGTCACAAGACACCTGTTGGCAGACGAAGCACAATTGCCAATCTCAATCCGTTTTTGGATGAAAAGGGACTTTTACGAGTTGGCGGACGTATCGCCAAATCAGACTTAAGTCTTCACGAAAAGATGCCGTTAATCATACCTGGACGTCATTACATCGCCACTCTTTTGGTGAGACACCACCATGAGAAGATCAAGCATCAAGGTCGTCACCTTACAGATGGTGTAATTCGTTCTGCAGGTTTTTGGATAACCGGAATTAAACGGTTAATATCCTCATTCATTCGCAATTGTGTTACCTGCCGTAAACTTAGAGTGAAAGAAGAATGTCAGATTATGTCCGACTTACCAGAAGATCGTCTCGATCCAGCACCTCCTTTCACAAATGTAGGAGTGGACGCTTTTGGGCCGTGGACCATAATCTCACACAGAACCCGTGGTGGATGTGCCAACTCCAAAGTTCGTTGGGCCATTCTATTTACTTGTTTAGTGACAAGGACTGTTCATATTGAAATTGTCGAAGAAATGAGCTCCTCAGCATTCACCAATGCGGTCAAACGATTCACAGCAATAAGAGGAGAAGCTAAGACATTCCGGTCAGACCGTGGAACCAACTTCATCGGAGCAGTAGACGACCTAAAAGTGATTCCGATCAACGTGGAAGACGGGCCAATCAAACGTTATCTCTCCGATTCCAGGGCAGCCTGGATTTTCAATCCTCCACATTCGTCCCACATGGGTGGAGTTTGGGAACGTATGATTGGAATGGTCAGGAGGATATTAGACTCAATGCTCCTTGGTTCTACTGGAGATACTTTAACTCATGACGTGCTCAACACGTTCATGGCCGAAGCTTGCGCCATTGTTAACTCAAGACCGCTTGTACCTGTGTCAACTGATCCTGAATCACCGTTAATATTGACTCCAGCTATATTGTTGACACAGAAGACCCAACATAAATTCATTCCTGAAACAACCGACAGGAAGGATCTATACCGTAACGAATGGAAACGGGTACAAGCGTTAGCCAGCATGTTCTGATCCAGATGGAGAAAAGAATATCTTCCACAACTCCAACAAAGACAAAAATGGACTGACAGTCAACGTGATCTCAGGAACGGAGACGTAGTTCTACTAAAGGACAAAAGTATAGGCCGCACCCAATGGCCGATCGGAAAAATAGTGAACGCTATCAAAAGTTCCGACGATCACGTCAGGAAAGTAGAAGTCCGTATTATAGTCAACGAAAAACCAACAGTATACACTCGACCAATATCCGAGTTGATTCTCCTTGTGGAAGAAGATTGTGTATAATTTATATTCACTGGAATTGTGTATCATATTATTCGTTATTGTTTATTTTAAGCATAGTGATATCAAGTAGATATCAGACGGGGAGTGTACTGTCACATTTTATCGATAAATTAATGAGTTCCGAACCTTGCTTTCCCCGACACATCAGAGTCCCATATACGAAAAATATACGTTTTCACGTGGACACGCAGTGAACACTACCCAGGAATTAGAGGGGCATACCACAGCGTGAGTAGAAATTTCAACAATATATAGACAATATTGAATTATCAAACACGTTTATTAACTTTGCACTATATCATTCCTGTAAATATGAGGAAATACATTGGTTAAGTTTCAACATGCAGTTTGTCAACATTTACGTCCCTGCTGATTCATCTATGATAGAAACCGATAATATTTGTCATTATAAACATATTCTACAGTATATTGTGACATCAAATCATCATTATTTTCCCATTTGTAACCAGAACTCAACTGTGTTATGTAATATTATTTCCGACCGTACACCGGAAATAGCTGATCAACGTACACTGAAACTTGCGTTCCAGTCTTTGTGTGATTTTATGCTAGTATTGATTTTATTGACAGTAACTTTCATGCAATTCGGACACTTTCTATATTTTTAGCTATTGAATTTATTGACAGTAAGTTTCATGTAATTCGAACACCTTCTTATGATTGTTCCCTTTTTGTATTTTTCAGTTTTTTACCACTATACCAACAACACACATTACACACTATGCATTTGAGGATTTAATAAAGACTTCAGCCCCTAGTACTGTATCTTCTTTTTTACGCCTCAAACTGGTTAAGCTTGCTGGATCCGGTCCAGTAAAATCAATAAATGGAATTATTGTAGGCCTTGAAAGCGTTTTACCGTGACCAAATGGAAAAATTGCCGCCTTGACTGCCTTCTATCATGATCAAAGTGTCTTATTGTCTTCATTGCGCGTGTTCTACCATGATCAAAAATGGTCGAATTGTCTTCATTGCGCGTGTTCTATCATAATCAAAAATGGTCGAATTGTCTTCATTGCGCGTGTTCTACCATGATCAAATGGTCGAAATTTCATCATAGCGCATGTTCTACCTTAATCAAATGGTCGAATTGTCTTCATAGTGCGTGTTCTACCATGATCAAATGGTCGAATTGTCCTCATATTGCGTGTTCTACCACGTACACATGCCGATCAAATAGTAGAATTGTCTTCATACCGTATGTTCTACCATGATCAAATGGTCGAATTGTCTTCATAGCACGTGTTCTACAATGACCAAGTCGAATTGTCTTCATAGCGCGTGTTCTACCATGATCAAATGGTCGAATTGTCTTCATAGTGCGTGTTCTACCATGATCAAATAGTAGAATTGTCTTCATAGCGCATGTTCTACCATGATCAGATGGTCGAAATGTCTTCATAGCGCGTGTTCTACCACGATCAAATGGTCGAATTTTCTTCATAGCGCGTGTTCTACCACGATCAAATGGTCGAATTGTCTTCATTGCGGGTGTTCTACAATAATCAAATGGTCGAATTGTCTTCATAGCGGGTGTTCTACCATGATTAAATGGTCGAATTGTCTTCACAGCGCCTGTTCTACCTTGATCAGATAGTCGAATTGTAATGACTAAGTTCTATTATGATCAAAAATGGATAATGCGTATCGAATGCGTTCTACCATGTTCAGCAGTCGGTGCTACATACATTCTGATATCGTCGTACTGAACTGGTTGACTGTTACAAAATATACATTTCTCAAATTGCAATGGGTCATTTAACGTTAACTTTGATGTTTTCTTCATTCTGTCACTGAAAATACGTTAGCTAGAAGTCACTATGTGCAACACGGCTGATTTATATCACGGACAAATGAAGATATTATCTTGACTCTGCTGAAGTGTTATTTGCTTTTTTAAACAACTTGTGGCTAAGCTGACTCGCATGTACTCCTAAAGGCCTAACAGGTCACACTTTTCTTAATCTGTGCAATTTACATAATAGAAGTTTGATTATTAAAAGAATTGTCACCGAAGACTAACTATTCCTCCAGGAGCAATCAAAGACTATCACTATGTAAAAATAAATATTGATTTATCGGATAAACGTCTTATGTTCTCAACATGATGAGATGGTAGGCTATTTCTGCAGAAATGTCAATTATACCAAGTGTAATACCCAGTTGCCACTTCCATTTGTTGTTAGTGGCAACGGATTCTCATGTGCTATACCATTTTAATATACAAGATTTGATTTGGTTTCCTTAATAATCATTGTACGAGTAAGTCTGAACACTCTGGAATTCAAACGGCTAATTTTGACTACCGAAAATTCAAATGAGATAATTGAGGAATAATTAGTAAATCGTTAGTATAATAGCTAAGTTAGATTGCGTTACTGGTGTTTAACGTCAATTTCAACAATGTTTTAGTCTCTTGGTGGTGGGCAGTTATGTTGGAGGAGAAAAGCGTAAGTCCAGGAGAAAGTCATTAACAATCCAGAAGAGACCGAGAAGTTCTATCTGACACCGTTGTATCGAGTACACCTTGATGGTCCAGTGAGAAATGAATTCAGAGATTAGCAGTGGTAAACACTAATTCTAAAAAAAAAAGTGCTAGAAAATACCGAAGAGGCAATACAAATGGATTATCCAGAGAAGCTGGCAATATAGGGAACGCAAGAGGAAGACGAGCAAAACAAAGGAAAACACAATACAATATATGTTAGACACCACTATACGTAAACAAACACAAATAACGTAAATACTACATGAGCCCTCCTACAATTAGATACAACTGTCATACAATCACGAACAATATGGTTCCTTATTATTTTGTCAATAGTTATTACCTTTTAAGTAAACAACATCAATCATGTAAAAAGGGGGTTGTTCGTTTCGTTGATATACCGGTATATGAACTGTTTACAACCCCTGATTAGCCCTCTTTTCATAATCAGAGTACTGAAATGTATATATCAAATTATTTTTATCCAAACATATACACTGAATGCATGTTTACGATTGACATAGTTCCAAAAAATTAACCTTATTTTCATATTATCATTAGCTCGGAGAAAGAAACATACGTTTTAATCATATTAATTTTCATTTGATATTAAACATATGTTTTAGTGTTTGTCTCATTTCGTTTGACCTTATCGTTTGACCTTATCGTTTGACCTTAATCGTCTGTTTTGGTTTGATATAATAATATATGTACTTTACCACAAATAATTGGATAAATCTAACGTAGTCTGATCAGTGTATGACTATTATATAAAAACGAAACTATGCGCGAAGGGAACAGGTGTGTTACACGGCATTCAGATAAATGCTTTTGATTAGATGGCAGTAGAGGAAGCAGCTGAAATCAACATAAGCCAACAACATATAGTAGTCTTCGTACATAGAGAACGTGACCGATTGCCTTCCATGTTTCTGATATAATGGTCGTACCTGGAGCAGGCGAAGGCAGATTTATCCATCCAAATTATTTTGATATGATGGTTGTATACAGAGCAGATGAAGCTTACACATGGTTTTGTTAAACAGTCTGTTGTTTTACCTAATATTACGTTTATATTCTACTGAAAAACGGGATTTTAACCATTAGGTACAACCCATCAGATACAAAACCTTGTATTATATATCTATGTGGTACAAAATGTACTTTAGTCGGAACTACGATCGTGACGTCATCTGTTCGAAATGTGGGAAAAAACCCCAGTGACGTCTTTGTAAATAAATATCTGTTAAATATAATTTGCTCATTATTGACGACTCTGAGTTAGCAACTGTGAATAGTATCAAGCAACGTTCCTTTAGCTTATATATGCTTCCCAACTGTAACATGAGATTTTCACTAATGTTCATTCATCCTCATATCCTTTCACGGAAAATAGTATTTGTTTTATTGCACTTACACGTTCCCTTTCAGAAAAGAATGAAATAAATGTTTCGAGAATAAAAATAGGTCGGGAAGCTACCAATAGAAAACGAATAAACATTCAAAAAATTGAAATGATGCATGGAAGCAGATTTTTTTAAATGTGAGCATGTGTTAGAAATATTCCTTCATTCTTACCAAATACCTCGTCTTACTATACTTTTTATTGTGAGAATAAAGCCAGATTGATTTTGTACTGTATTTTGGAGGACGGTGG
>MJUT01034017.1:141440-154246 GCA_002080005.1 Gigantidas platifrons
GGGGGGGGGGGGGTATTCTTGCATATACTGCGTTCATTTCATGTTAACACCATCAATTAGGATATACACGTTTTAGCATAGTATAATGTCATCTCATGTTAACGCCACCATGATGTGAACGTTTTAGCATAGTATAATGACATCTCATGTTAACGCCACCAAGATGTGAACGCTTTAGCATAGTATATTATTCCACTCTATGATATTTATTCTACTTATATAGAAATTCGATTGGTCGAAACAATCCCACGTGACATTTATCAAAACATCGTATTTCCCTCTCAAGAACATCGTATTTCCCTCTCAACAATATCGTATTTCCCTTATTCGAAATTCTCAGGATTTAACGCTGTAAAGATAACTCCAGAGATGTTCCGAAATAATCATTTTGTAAACAAAGATGGCCAAAAGATTTCATTTGGCAGAATTCACCAAAAATTTGGCCTGATGGAATAAAACATTCATATCCCTTGCATACGGGAGATATGAAAATTTGTTCACCCTCGAAATAGTCATATTTCCCTCGGGCGTTGCCGTAGGGAAACATGACTTCTCTCGGGTGAGCAAATTTTCTTATCTCCCTTATGCAAGAGAAATAAATGTATAATGTCATCTCATGTTAACGCCACCAAGATGTGAACGTTTTAGGATAGTATAATATTTTCTTTTCAATAATGGATTTCCTATGATTTTCATCTTGTTCCTGGTTAAGAATCATTAAGTAAAATTACTTCTGTCATTTTGCTTTCAGACAATATTAAATAAAATAATATATCATGCCTAATAAAGAAACAAATTATTTAAAAAAAATATATCAAAGATTGTGTTCTGATTCATAGATACTCTCAATTGAATAAAAGTACATATTTCACACCATAATGCCGTTTTAGGGAAGATTGACGCCAACATTAAAATTTGATGCCTACTCTTGTTGTTAATATTATTAAAACATATTATTTTACACGACAGTGTAATAATATATAACATATTTATAATTACGCCATATTTGTCATATTCATTTTTCTCGTGGGATGGGAAGGTTTCATTTTCTAGGAACATCTTTTTTCTTCCGTTTCTAATGATGCAATATAAAAAGAGGAATTCAAATGAATATAAATCTTCAGGCCAACTCAAAATAATTAGACAAGATATATTAAAGCAAACGAATGACCGAATACAAGGAACGAAAAGTTTGCATACCAAAGAGGTAATCAGAAGCCATAAATCGGGCAGACAACAAAAATGTCGTTTTAGTTACGAATATTAATATAGAAACGGATAGTACAATACCAGGGTAAGTGTTTTAATGTTGTTGTTTTTGCATCCGGTACTCCCTTTACTGGAAGAAACATTTGAAGGGCTAATCAGAAACCGTCAATCGAAAGACAGACAACACAAAGACAAAAAGAAAAGGGACAAACAACGATCTACAAAACATTACACAGAGACATAACGAACCGCAGCATGAACCCCACTAAGCACCAGGGGTGAACCCAGGTGTTCCTGAAAGGTAAGCAGTTCCCGCTCTACACGAGGTACCCATCCTCTTATTCTTGTTACAAATCCGGTGACAAGTCTTGAGTGAGGAAACACTTTCCTCATTCATGACTTATCACCGGGTTTGTAACTAGATTAACATGACGGTGTCACTAGTGGTGAAGTAATTGCCTACCCTCCCGGAGCACCTGAGTTCACCCCCGGTTTCTAGTAGATTATTGTTACTCGATCTTTAGTGGTATGTGTATGTCTTATAGCGCTGTGTTTGTCTTTTTGTACTTTTTCTTTTGACCACAGTCTTGTCTGTGCTTCTTTGGTTGACGGATTCTGATTACCCTTTTGGTATCTTCAAACTCTTCTTAATATAAATGGCACTGACATGGTTTATTAGATATATTTATTATTGAAATGTACAGTTCCTAAATAATGTATTTATTAATGAAAGAAAGGTTTTCTTCCCTCAGGCATAGGTGACTTTAACTGATGTTGGCTTTCCTGTTTAGGTCCTTTAGATTTATTGCTCCCAAAACTTTAAATTATTTGATTTTCTAATGTTTCGATTTTGAGCGTACCTGATGAAGGTTATTCTAGAAACGTGCCGTGTGTACTAACTTAGATATCTACGTATTTATTACTAGGCACACATTACTTATAACAATGGGAGTGAATTTAAATGCTCAACCATACACTGATAGTGTTGCTAATCTCGCCTGGTTTGTTGTTCGTCATTTCACCTTTTTGGTATTGTGGAAAATTTCTGAAAAAGGACAACAAAAAAGGTATAAACAGGCAGATAACCTCTCTACCAGTCACAATATCTGTAGAAAAATGAAAATACAACTAAACAGATGGCTAAATCAAATGAGCGCTAAAACAGAATTATTGCAAAAAATAGCAATTGAATTATCAAGGCTAACTGGGAGTACAACATATGTGTCTTAAATAAGGATCCAATTTTGATAAAAAGTAAAAGAATACATAAAACATCCTTATTTTAATCCATAGCCAACAGGAAACCAATCTTATTGCTTGTAAATTAGTTGATTGTAAAAAAAAAACAATTTCATAAATTCTATAATAGTTGATTTTAATTGAATACTTTAGGCAATTTTGGTTGTATATGAATTTTTTTTTTTATAATTAAGACTTGCATCTACTGGTCCACAAGTTAGTAGCATCAACTATACTGTATGTCATCATACATAGGGTAATTTTTGCAATTTTTTTTCTTATGACGTCAAGGACACAATTCAATATATTTATAGTAATTGTATGTTATAATTTGAATAGAACTTTGCACGATTATCTGCAGCTGTGTCTGGTTAACTCAACGATTAACAAAAATGTGACAAACGCGAATAATTTCATCAAATTTAAAGCCATTAGATATAAATAGAAAAACTGAGTTGCTCCTGTGGACACATGTCTAAGCGTGTTAGCTTAATTTAATTTATATGTTGATGTCTAAAAACGAAAATGCAATTTTCTAGAAACAAAAACAAAAACAAAAACAAAAAATAAAAAACAAAACAAAAAAAACCCACAAAAAACAAAAACAGAAACAAAAACCGGGTAAAGACAAAAATGCAACACACCAGTATAAGTATGTAGTACAGATAGAGCGGGTAGTTCGCACTACAAAAGGTATCAACTGTTTTATTGTCGATCCCATCAATGTTCGGGTTTAGAGTCAATACAAGTTCCGTGTGGATATTCACGAATATTAACATACAATGATATTAATGCCAATTTTGCCTGAAATGGTTTCCGTCATTTCACGTTTCAGTATTATGCAAGATTTCTGCAAGGAAGAAGACAACAAACAAAAGGTATACAATGGGTAGCCTCTCCGCCAATAGCCACAATGTCATTAGAATAATGTATGATACAATTAATCAGATTACTAAGTCATGGACAATCCAGAGAAACTGGCAACATAGGGTACACAAGACGAAGAAAAACAAAACAAAAACAATCCAGAGAAACTGGCAACATAGGGTATACAAGACGAAGAAAAAAAAACAAAAAAACAATCCAGATAAACTGGCAACATAGGGTACACAAGACGAAGAAAAACAAAACAAAAACACAACACAATATGTGGTTGACACTACTATACGTAAACAAACATAAATAACGTAATTAAGACATAAGCCCTTGTAAACAACTGGAGGTAAAGACGAACCGAACTTAGTTTTTATGCGGATATCCTAAAGGACATCACAACACGGAACTTAGAACGTAAAGACACATAATAGGACTACACAAAAAACCATAAAAAGATGAACAACGCGGACCCTGTATCTTTAATAATGATTTAAGAAGAATTTGAAGATACCAAGTGGTTAATCAGAAGCTGTATATCGAAGCTGTACAGACAATAACATTTGTATTTAAAAAAAACTATATAAAAAAATGTCTCTATTGTAGGCCATAATTAACATTCTTTTCCTCATTCATGACTTATCATCGGTTTGGTGACATGACGGATGCCACATGTGGAGCAGAAACTGATTACCCTTCAGGAGCACATGAGTTCATCCCCGGTTTTATTCTGTGGAATGTTTTGTAGCTAGTTGTTTGTCCTTAAGGCATTTTTCATTTGGTCATTGTGTTGCCTCTCCTTCGATATTCTGCTTCTGATTACCCCTTTGGTATCTTCAAACTTTTCTAACAAGACACCAATTATGTTGCTTGTAAATAATTGATATTAACTGAATATTTTACACAATTTTGATAAGATATGAAAAACCATCCACGTTTCATAATTAACACCAACATATACTGATCCACAATTAATCGTAGCACCTGTATTGTATTTATTCATACATTGGAAATTAAACAGGCGATTTTTGCAATTTTTTCTTATGACGTCAAGGACACAATTCAATATATTTATAGTAATTGTATGTTATAGTTTTAATAAAACTTTGCACGATTCTCTGAAGCTGTGTCTGGTTAACTCAACGATTAACAAAAAATGTGATAAATGCGAATTGTTCCATCAAATTTAAAGCAATTGGATGTGAATGGGAAAAACAAAGTTGCTCCTATAAACCCACTCGATTGTACACATGACTAAACGTTTAAACTTAATATATTTTATATGTTATTTCTAAAAGCAAAATTCGATCTTCTTCTAATTGATTTTTATTAAACTATAGAAGCAAAACAAAACAAAAACAAAAACAATGCAAAAGTACAAGCTGAATATAAGCAATGTTGTGTCAAGTAAATCTCGCCATGAGCGGGATTCGAACTCACAACGATAGTAGTGATAGGGACTGATTGCATAGGTAGTTATAATTACCAATTAAACAGTTTTTTGGTTGAAAAATATGCACTACAGTGCTCCCTTGAAAAATATATCAAAGCAATAATAAAGTAGATAGTAAGGCGCACGTCCTATTTCTGGAAAAAAAACTTTCATCAGGAACGCCCAAAGTCAAAACATTGGAAAGCCAAATAGCTTGAAAGTCAGTCCGGTGTATTTATGTTGACAGATACCAGTACTACACTTTGGGTCTTTAATATGCACACCACACACCACACTCCAGTGGAATATATTTTGGAAGTCTGGTGCGTTGCAATGGAGTAGTTTGGAAGACCAAGGCGAAAATGCTACAACCACTCAGTTCCGGAGCCATTTTGGATTTGAAACTGTCAAAAAGTACAACACTCCTCTACGTGATGTCCGCTACGTTTTCTGTATAAAAACAATGGTCAGTTATAAATACTGTCATAGTAACAGCCGGAACCTTTGAACCGTAATGAAAGCGGGAGGTTTGGCGCCTTAAAATCTGATTCAACCCACCATTTCTTTGGAAATGCCTGTACCAAGTCGGGATCATTACGGTTTTCCCAGTTTTCCGGTTGTTGACTGATATTGTCTGTTTATATGTTTATGAGTTTTGACTTTCCATTTGGAAGATTGTTCGGAGTTAGGTAGTTTTGTTATTACCCTTATTCGCTTTTACACCCACTGGTTTTATAGGAGATTCAGGATTTATTTATGTTATATGTATTCATTTACATATATTGATGCCCAACCCGATTTTCACATTAGATGATGTTCGTGTCGCTTAACAGTAACACCATTGATGCCACATGTTTAGTGAACAGGAACTACCACCCAGCCCGAGCACACGAGTTCACTCCCAGTTGTTAGTGAGATTCATGTTGCACAAAAAATGTGGTGGGGGTTAAATCGGATAATTTTATCCCCCCATCTTGATGACTGGATCTCCTACGACAATACATATATATCTATTTGAAAATAATAACCAGAGACCCAACAGGAAACGTGTTTTCATGTACACAAATAAGGGGATTCGATTTCCTGTTTCTTGTGGAAGGTCCGTGGTTTTTTTTTTGGTTGTCTTGATAGTTCAGTTTGATCAAGTAATAAAACAGGCTGTCATCATACAGATGAAGAATTGTTGCAAGGAAATGGCGATGGCTATTCATAAATCTGTAATAGTATTCAACAATACAATTAAAATATGGCTCTATTATAATCTGCTGCCGCGGAAAATCCAGCTTTAATATTCAATGTTTATGGACCGTAATCATATTACTTGCCACCGAACGCATTTCTAAATTGCTTAACATTTAATCTAAATTATAACATTGGTGCTCAAATAGCTGACATTTGTAAAGCTTTATCGTTAGAATTTGCTTCAATAACCACACCATATATAGCCATGTTATTCCCAAGCGAGAAATTCTTCCTCTTTTTGTCATATATAGTCGATGTTATTAGTTCTTTTATGTAATAATCCATTTGAAGACGTATATGCTATGGGAATCAAATGTATTTTCCTCCTTTCCTTTCATTGCTTTCTCTTTATATTATAGCAATAAACAATTGAAGATCTCTGATTAGTCTGTTATGAGACAATATGATTCCATGGTGTTTTAAAGAAAATGTATAATCCAAAAGTAATGATGGATTAATTTTTATTGCTAAAACCGGTTCCTCTAGTAGAGTAGGAATTGCATACTCCTCATGGGCGCCTGAGTGCATCCTCACTTTTGTGGGATTAGTGTTGCTCAATCTTATCTTTATATTTCTGTGTAGTGTTTTCTAGAACATTGTTTGTCCTTTTTCTTGCGACCATTGTGTTGTCTGTCCTTCGATTTACGACTTCGTATTATTCCTTTGGTATCTACAAGCTTCTTGTGAACAGTATTACAGCTGTATTTATGACAGAAACAAGCTTACAACTGATAAATAAATGTAACACTAACGTGTGTCTATGGATGAGTGATTTGATTGTCATGGGTAAAACAGGAAGTACATTGCATTGCAAAAATTAGCGTGGGTATTTTGTTGCCTTCTAAATGACAATCAATGTCTACTCTTGTAGGGCTGTTGGTTGTTAGTAGCTATTGGATGTGAGGAGATGTTGTTTGTAAGAAGCTGTTGTTGGTCAGGATATATTGGTTGCTAGGAGCTGTTAGTTATCAAGAATTGTTGGTTGTCAAAAACTGTGGTTGTCAGGAACTGCAGGTTGTTGAAAACTGTTGGTTGTTATGAGCGGTTGGTTGTAATGAACGGTTGGATGTTGAGAGCTGTTGGTTTTCAGTTGTTGGATGGTTATCAAGAACTGCTAGTTGTCGAGAGCTGTTGTTTGTAGGGAGATGATGGTTGGTTATCAGGAGCTGTAGGTTATGAAGAGCTGTGGGTTATCACGAGATTTTGGTTGTCAGGAGCTGGTTTTGTTATTAGATATTATTATATTTTAATCTATATGATAGATTTTGATTGGATCAAAGTAGTCATGTGATAATAAAATAATTGAGATGTATTGCCAAAATTTGCGCTGCCGGGAAACAACTTCATTGTTCCCCGCCGAACAACCCAATTTCCCCCCACACGGGAGATAACCTATGAAACATTGGCAAAAATTTGCGCTGCCGGGAAACAACCCTATTGTTCCCCGCCGAGCAACCTAATTTTCCCCCACAAGGGAGATAACCTATAAAACATTGGCAAAAATATAATAAAACAATTGCGGCCCTCTGTGTAGGGAAACATCCAGATTTGTCAACCCTCGGGGGTTATTTTCCCCCTCAGGTTGACAAATCTGGATGTTTCCCTACACAGAGGGTCGTAATTGTATATTGTTAGTTCATAGCTTTTGTTTATTGGTTGATTATCAGGAGCTGTTGATTGTCAGGAGCCGGTGTTTGTTATGAGCTATTGTTTGTTCATAGCTGTTGTTTGTGTAAGCCTGTTGCTTGTCAAAAACTGCTTTAATGTTTCTTTATGTGTCAGGAGAATTAAATTCTAACAATAAGGAATAGACGACAATTTAGTCGTATGTTTTATTTGAAACAGGTTTCCTCTATGACATGACTGCTTCCTGCGTGAATATAATGAGTGCATTATCATCGATGGATCTACTTGAAACTAATTTGGCCTCCAAATGTCAACATTTTTTTAACTTTGTCGGCTGACGCGTAGATGCATCATTGCCAACTATTTTGACAGTATTCTGTAAACCAGGTTGGATTTGTGACAAACAAAAGAAAAAAATATTAGAAGGTCGTGTCACATCCAACCTACATCATAATAAAAACCAATCGATACTGCATTGCCAACCTAATATCTATTAAATACCAATTTAATGCAAAAGCATGTCTTAGTCCTCTTATGACGTAAATGTATTATAAATAAGTGCCAATTTATAGGTAAATTAACACGAAAACCCCACGAACATGGTGAAAAACATGATATTTTCTCTAATTTCGCTGACTAATTACTGAAATCATGAAGTTTCACATTCTTTTCTAGTGCAATCATTGTGTAATTACACACGTCATAATAAAAGAGTGTCTATTTGATTCAAACTATTATAGATACTAATATAGAAACCAATATTGGATCATTTGAACTAGATTATATGGGACAAATCAGATTTTTTCAGGATTTAATAATTTTAATGAGAACAAAAATACGAAGCTTATTTTAGCAGAAATTATATTTGTATACCATTACTTCATTCTAAGGGTAAGGGATATGGTGTTTAGCGCCACTTTCAACAATATTTCAGCTATATCGTGGCGGTTACTTTTATTGGTGGAGGAAACCACCGACCTGTCGCAAATCACTGACAAACTTTATCACATAATTTTGTATCGAGTACACATCGCCTGAGCGGGATTCTAACTCACACTTTATGCTAATTCGCACTGACTGCACAGGTAGTTGTAAATCCAATTACCATACGATCACGAACACTACAACTCCGGTCGTTTTAAGCAAATTATGCTAAGGACGATTATGAAACTACACAAATGAAGATAATAATTACTAATATAAAAAGAAAGAATATAAAAGACAGTTCGTACAGTCTATCTTACAAGTGTGTTGTTATTGAGATGTTTCTGTTCAATAAGTTGTCTGTTGGATATATTGTTTACTACATAATGAGGGTTGGATTCAGATGTGGGTTACATCATACTTTGTATTCAGTGTAAAATGCCTTTCAATAACACAAAATCACCAAGAGAACTCCGGGATATTGAAATAGAAACTAGTTTCTCTACTGCAGGGGTAAAATTGCTTTGAATGGGGCGATCGCTAGTTATACAGGACAAATCAAATACACAACCCACCTTTCATGCCTGGACGTATTTGATATTGAGAATGCCACATTATTTGTACGTAAACTACAACTTGTGGCAAATGTTAAGTTGCAATTGTGTTAGGAGTGATGTTTTGTGGTTCGATTCAAGGCAAAAAGAACACGTGACTTGCAAAACATAAATAAATAGAATAAAGGAGAGAAAAAAGAAGACAAACTGGTTCAAACATTTTCAGAATCTCATTCGTCCACGTTACTTAACATAACATATTTTTACTGTGCCAATTACAATTAATGTATTATATGGTAGATACTCTGTACTCATTTTTGTTATGTTCCGTTCTCTAAAGTGATACGAGGTCAACTAACAACGGCAACGGTACATATATTACTTTGTTATTAGTTGATTGAGGTTAACTACCCATGACAACAGTACAGTTATTACTTTGTTATTAGTTGATTGAGGTTAACTACACATGACAACGGTACAGATATTACTTTGTTATTAGTTGATTGAGGTTATCTACACATGACAACAGTACAGATATTACTTTGTTATTAGTTGATTGTGGTTAATTACCCATGACAACAATACAGTTATTACTTTGTTATTAGTTTGGGGTCAACTTACAACTATAATAGTACATTTTAAAAGTACTCTTAATTATCAGTTTATTTGAGGTTATCTAACAATGATAACAGTAGAGTTATTACTTTGTTATCAGTTTAATGTAACTTAACAATGATTACTGTACAATAATTACTTGTTATTCGTTTAATTGGCGTTAACTATCAATGAAAAGAGAACATGAGTTACTTGGTTTCATTTTGCGATTAACTAACAATGATAATAGTACAGCAATTACTTTCTTATCAGTTTGAGTTAACTAACAATGATAACAGTAGAGTAATTACCTTGTTATCAGATTGAGGTTATCTTACAATAACAGTACAGTAATTGCTTTGTTATCAGTTTGAGGTCATCTTACAATGATAACTGTACCGTAATTGCTTTGTTATCAGCTTGATGTTAGCTAACAATGAAAACATTAATTACTTTGTTTTCAGTTTAATGTTAGCTAACATTAATTATAGTACAGTAATTACTTTGTTATCAGTTTAATTGATGTTCACTAATAATGAAAACAGTAATGCCTTTGTTATCAGTATAAGGTTAATTAAGAATGATTACAGTACATCTATTACTCTGCTATCAGCTGGATGACCATGAATGACCATGCTAACAGAACAGTAATATTAATTTTCTATCAATTATATATTTTCAAGAAAAGTAAATAAAATTATTTGATTTATAGAGTAATAATAATAGTATACACAACGATATCGCAAAGTTTTGAAATATGTTGTCCATGTACAATGCCCTTTACATAAGTATATATTTTCCAATTAATATACTATATTAGATATAGGA
This sequence comes from Gigantidas platifrons, assembly GCA_002080005.1. Lineage (NCBI taxonomy): Eukaryota > Metazoa > Mollusca > Bivalvia > Mytilida > Modiolidae > Gigantidas > Gigantidas platifrons. The sequence continues at coordinate 151,962 of MJUT01034017.1, forward strand.
TTTTGATCCATAAATCCATTGCCCCTATGTGTTTGTATTATACTCTCGCTGTTTTTTGTACTAGGATATATGTTCGTCCTTGAGGCGGACAAAAGGGTAGATGGAAATTAATTATGCTGGCAAGTCTAAATTTCAATAGAGTTTTACATGAATCAATTTAAGTATATCCAAACGGATTGAGTTAATTTGATAAAATTCATTCTTAGAAAGTATAATATACATGTCATAAGCGAGACTTCACTGAGATATGGTTGAAGAGTTGTAAATACACCACAGTTTGATCGGTATTTCTATTGAACATGATTTCAGTCACATTATGGGAGCCTAACTGTCCTTTGTAGGACAGACACGCATTAGTGAAGCTAAGTCTTCGATACCAAAGAATAAAAATTGATAAACATGATTAAATATTGATAGTATTTTAGTGTACAAGATGCGGATTTCGATATTAAATATGTGCTCTTGAACTCGGGGTTTTATGATAAACACCTACCTCGGTTATTTAATTTATATTTCCATATACAGTCAATCCTGTCTAAACCGACCCACTCCCCTTGGAACTGAAGAATTTGTTCAGTTTAAACAGGTGTTTGGTTTACACAGGTTCAAATTACATAGACATTTAGTAGATGGGACTGTGAAATCTGTCTGGTTTAGGCAGGTCTTCGATTTAATCAAGGTTCGGCTTAGACATGTTTCACTGTATTCCTTTTTTTCTTGGATAAATCATCACTTGGTACCTGTAATTGACGTACATGATAGGAAGTAGTGAACTCCTATCACTCCCCTTCTAAATCTTTTAATTTAGTGATTGTTTTTAACGCCAACTCAACAATATTTTAGCTATTTGATGGCGAGAAGAAGCTAATTTTCATTGAGATGATAATGAGGTCCACTTTGTACTAGACGAACACGCTTAGTTGGATTTTTATAGTGGTAGCTCACTGAAACAGCAGTCAGTGTGTAAACATGTCGCCCCACTCGGGCACTTTATTCCGATTCCGAATCAACCAGTCTTTGCTCTGTCTCCTTAATGCTGCATGCTTATCGGAGAACTAATACCAATTTGATAGTCTTTGGTTTGACACGATCGGGGCTCGAACACACGACCTACAGCACGTGAGGCGAGGAAGATAACCATTACACCACCGAAGTGGTTTTAAATCTTACGATAATCTCAGGCATATGTGACCTTAGCCGACTTTGGCTATACTGCTTAGGTCCTTTGGTCTTCTTGTTCCTAAAAAAAACATTCAATTATTTGGCTTTTCAATCATTTGCTGATGATCACTCCTGGTAAATGTTATTCCAGGAACTAAATTAGCTATCTACGTTTTTATTTCAATAAAAGATTAATTGGAATTGCGAAGTATTTCATGTCTATAAATAAACAGATTGAATTAAAAGATATAATTGGTACTCAGATTTTATCTCCAATGTCTTAGATTACATCTTGTCTTTCCAATTGTTTGTGGACGAATACCACGGAAGATACTATATTTAGAAACCAGCACAATGTAGATAAAATTAATTAATCAATACTGTTATGCTTGATGTATATTAAAACTTTATAACAATTTCCAAGATTAGATCGTCAATTTTAGATCTGACAAATTACATTACATACATGTTTAAAGGGAATTGTTTTGTTATTAGGTCGAACACTGTCATAACAGTGTGTACAAGATTTCTCTTTACCTTATATTAATAATTCTTTTAACATTACAGCATCCAAAAGCGGAGTTATGACACAAGTTTATCACTTTTAATCAGCATTTCTTTACTTATATGGAGGACTACTGATCATATTACTCTGATTTGTTCTCATTCTTATATTCATCTTGTATTACATTTTATTTTGACCTTTGTATTATTTACGGCTTCTCATTGCCCCTTTGGTATCTTCAAACTTTTCTCACAATCTTCTAAATAGAAGAATATAAACCCTTAATATATACTAAATATTGCATAGCAAATTTGTTGTTTAGGTTAATTGGTATTGCAGGGTTTATGTTGGGAGATCTTAATCGAGACATTTTGGTTACAATGTCAACAGGACACTTTCTAAAATGTAGATTAAAAACAAATTACGTATTACTTGATACTAACTACCTAAATACATCTCGTAAGACGTTTGGTATCATGTAAGACCATGGTATGCCCTGGTACTATGATTTAACATGGTAGGCCCTGGTACTATGATTTAACATGGTAGGCCCTGGTACTATGATTTAACATGGTAGGCCCTGGTACTATGATTTAACATGGTAGGCCCTGGTACTATG
>MJUT01034017.1:157475-172516 GCA_002080005.1 Gigantidas platifrons
TCTAAATAGCTACATGTACCAAGCAATCAACCAACCAATCTATGTTTTGTAACCAAAAGACTGTGGAATACTACATTCAAGGATAAACACAGAATCACAATATAGTTGAATAAAATAAACTCAGGTAAATAACAGGAAACGGAAAGCTTGAAGATACGAAAAGACTTAATCAGATGTAATACCTTTCATGACTGAAGAATCAAGACTTGATGATATGCAAATTGCATCGATCAAGTGGTAGTATTGCAATGACGTGTTATGAACTTTTTATTCATAAATTCTGATATCTAATATCTCATGCCGTAAGATAAAATGTATAAAATATTTGAATTAACAAACTTGATAGCGATTTAACCTTTAAAATCGGTCAATGAGGAGCCATAGATGTAGAATTTAATGGGATGGTATTGCAGACATACGTTAGAAGCTATAAAATAGTTCATAAAATCCGAAATCTCCATAAAAGACAAACATTATACCATTATAGCATACACACATTTCCTAGATAAAGCAAAATTTGGTTAATAGTAGCTTAGATTGTTTGACATGATCTTTCTGGTAATTTGTATCGTCAACAAGTATATTTCCCACGTCACAGAAAACTCACTGGGAACGATATCGTGGTCATCTATAACAGATATTTTCCGCAACGACTAACCAAGTCACGTTGGCGAACAACGACCTATAACCAAGTCACGATGGCGAACGACGACCTATAACCAAGTCACGATGGCGAACAACGACCTATAACCAAGTCACGATCGCGAACAACGACCTATAACCAAGTCACGATGCCGAACGTAAAACATTCGAAGTGATGACTTCCACTTTGCGACTTGAGTACAATTATTGAAGCTTTTAAGAAAAGCTATTCAAAATTGAAATAGGAAAATCATACTCTAAACAGAGATGACCTTGACACACATATACATGACCGCTCACTGTAAAACACATTACATCAGTAATAACTATTAAATTAACAATGCATTCATTTTGTAGCATGCGAACAACCATTTATTATTGGAGGATTTTCAAGAAATGAAATTCAACATGCTATAAACGTGGCTATTATTTTATCTTTAACACATAAAACATTGTAACGTGTTTACATTCATTTATTGAATGATATGATTGATATGATTACTGTTCTAATCAAATAATCAATTAAGACTCGGTGGTAAGTCGTCAACGAGTAAACAAGGCACCTGCATATAGAGTATATATAATATGATATATTGTGTTTTTGTTTGTCACTTTATTATTGTAATAGAATCAATATAATTGACAAATCAAGTCCATAATATGGTTATTAGATACTATAATTGTACAAAATGTGATTGATTTTCACATCCTAACTGAAACCTGTGAATAGGTTAACATATCCATCTTAAAAAAATCTTAACCTTGTTGAAGGCTGTCTGTATTTTGTAGAAGTAGAAGACAAGTTGCATTGCCCAATTTGTAATTTTATGTACTAGTGTTAGGTTGTCGTGCTAAAATTCCAATGAACTATGCCTTGTGATTTTCATATAAAACCTCTATTCCTATAAATAGCCAATTAAATTATACAAATGTCTTTCTAAATTTTCGTCTTGGACCATTATAGTATCCCTTGGTGTAGCATCAACAGACAATTGCCTAATGTTGAACTAATGTCCAATATAAAGACGGGGTTGGATGTCTAATATATTGTCATATCTCACTAATGTCCATTTTGAAAATGGCATTCAGGTCTGGTATGATGTCTTTATACATTAATGTTTCCTTAAGAGATGACATAGGTTCTGGGATAGCGTCATCATACATTGATTGTTATTTATCATCAAGTGGACAGTATTTCAGCTACCCCAACAACAACTTTAAAAACAATAAATTATATAGGTAGAAAGAGGCTTGTTTCGAATACCCTTAGAGTTAATAGTTAAAGAGGAAATATAAGAGAGTCCGAAAATGTTGTGTTTAAACGTCCCACTAACAACAATTCTTAATAAACTGTTGCTCATTAAGAACTGCTATAATGTAGCTTACGTGCAAGAAGAGTGCAACATTCACGGGATCTACGGTTGGATGGGGCTATGCTTCGCGCAGCACAGAAACGAGGTCCTATTTTTATACCCAATGGTTTCTTCGTGGGAAAGTGGTGAGTCGTTATACAGCAAATATCTCTAACACAGATAACCTTGAGGTGTTGAACAACCTTATTTTGCGCTAATTTAAATAATGAAGATACTATGGAAGTCTGGCAGAGCATTATTACGCACTAATATAATGTCCGTAAAAATGGTCATAATGTGTGATATAGCGTCATGATACCATCATGGCATTGCAAACTACAATCGTGTATTATTTTGTGCATGAATATCCATAATATGGTATTGAGATACGAGATAATGTTATTATGTCCTTATGTCCATAACAGATGTGATTTGTTGATATGGCATAGCGTATTTTACACTAATATCTCTCAAATAGATGATATTGAGGTGTGGATTAACGTCATTTTGAACTACTTAGTGAAATAGCGTCCTTCTGTTTCTTGTGCTCGCTGTTGCCTGTGTCTCTCCATTGTTCATTCTTGATTACTCCTTCCCTTTTCGCTAATGTTTATTTGCAATGTATACATTAATGCCCCTAGATATCTGGTATACTATTAAAATACTTCAATGAACTTGGTATCGAGGTATAATATACCATCATTATACGAAAATATCCCTAGTAAAAATGGAATCAAGGTTTGGAATAGGGTTAATATACTCTAATATATCCAATAAATATGACATTCAGGCTTGGCGTAGCTTCATTAAATGAATATACAAATATTATATGTGATTGTGGTCAATTATACAAGAATATTTTCCCGAAGTACTTTGAATTGCATGGATGTGTTGTATTGCCCGACGCCAACGGTGGAGGATAATATAACACATCCATGCAATTCAAGGTACCGAGGGAATTTTGGCATACAGTCATTGTACTATAATTTCCTCCCATAAAGATGATATCGAGGTCTGGGATACCGTCATTATATGAAAATATCTTTAATGAAGATCTTATCGAACAAAAATGGGAGATGCCAATAAAGGGGTAAAGTCGCACATCGACGAAGAACAGACCATGAAATGGCCAAAGGAAAAAGGAGAAAAGGACAAACAATGATCCCTTAAAGACAACACAGAAAGCCAATGATTGAGCACCACGAACCCCAAAAACACCGGCGACGAACCCAGGTGTTCCAGAAGGGTAAGCATTTCCTGCTCCACTATTAGTATCCGTCGTGTTACTCTTGTTACAATCCTGGTGATAAGTCATGAATGTGGAAAGGACCTGTTTGTGATTACAAGCGGGACATATCCATGGTCACTTGTAACACAGATAGTCGTAATGGTCAATCAAATCATGGTGGCGACGGTAAGACTATCGTGATGAATTCAACTTAACCACCAGGAACCCTTGGTTCAATAGATTCCTTGTTAGCAGCAACACTGTCAATGAAATGATGATAGGAAACACAAGCTCTGAAATATCATATGAACTGAGATTTATACTCCATATGCAGGTGCTGGAATGTTGCTAAATATGAATGGAGAGTTCACAACGGGAAAATTGACTTCATCTCTTTTGTCGTAAAATTGTGTTCCTTAAACGACACTCACTGTAAATTTCGAGGTGTTGGTCAAGGTATGAATCATACCTAGCTGTATCTGTGGTATCTTTTAATTTAAGCTCAAAGGTATTAAATTAGGATCAGGCTAGCTTCTTTTTGTTATTTTTGGAAATCCCTTTTATGGAATTTCTCTCATACAAATAAAGGAACCGGTCGGCGAGAAGAGGAACACAGATGGTACCCATAGGAATGCTAATCGTCTATCAAGGTTTAGATATCTGTTCAATATACTTAGTACTCTAATATCTCCAATAAAGATAATATTTAGGTTTGGAATTGTGTCATTATACACCCTTCATAAAGATGGCATAGAGATCTGAGATATTGTCACTATACGCCAATATTTCTGGTGATGAAGTCTGGGATATCGTCATTATACGTTAATATTCATCATCATTTGATATAGTGTTATTGTACTCAAATAATCCTCATAAAGAGTGTATTGAGGCCTGGAATACAGAAATAGCTATCATACTTTGATTGTCTCCGCCGACAAACCCCCTAACAATATTTATAGTGTGTAAATCACATTACATAGACTGCTTGATAAAGGAATTAGGTATTGACAACCCTACATATTCCCCGACGACACTTACAAAAGAGGAAATCCTGGACTATTAGGTCTGTTTTATGTTCCTCTGGAATTTCAACCAAAGATGAAGAACTGGATCTGCCATCACTCTACTGGATTTCTAAATTACACAAGTGGCATTTCAAACAGAGCTATATTGCTGGGTCTGCTCCACGATACCTCTTTCCAAATTATTAACATGTATTATATCGGCAGTCAAAGCCGGGCTTCAGGACTACTGTGACACTAGCTACTCGAGAGGTGGTATGAATCAGATGTAGATCCTGAAGAACTCGAAAGATCTGTTAGAGTACATACAATCTAGGTCCCTCTCCTCCTGCAATAGCATTAAAACATTTGACTTCTCTACCCTTTACACGACTATTCCTCACTCTAAGCTGAAGGACAAATTAAGGCTGTTGGTCCAACTGTGTTTCATAAAAGATAATGGCCAACGTAGATACAAATATCTTGTGCTAGGAAGAGACAGATCTTATTTTGTATACACTACTCTGATTCTACCAAAACGTTCTCTGAAACTGATATCTTCAACATGCTCAAGTTTTTGATTGACAACATATTTGTTATGTTTGATGGACGTGTTTTTCAACAGACAGTCGGCATACCTATGGGTACAACATGTGCTCCTCTTCTCACCGACTTGTTCCTTTATTCGTATGAGGCAGACTTCATACAGAGGCTTCTCAAGAAAAACGAAAAGAAGCTAGCCCGATCCTTTAATTTTACGTTCCGCTATATAGATGATGTCCTTTCACTAAATAATTCTAGGCTTGGTGATTTTGTTGATCGCATCTATCCCATTAAGCTTGAAATAAAGGATACCAAGATACAGATAGATCTGCTTCATACCTTGACCTTGACCTTGACATCGACAGTGAGGGTCGGTTAAGAACGAAACATTACGACAAAAGAGATGATTTCAATTTTCAAATTGTGAGCTTTCCATTTCTATGTAGTAACATTTCAGCAGCATCTGCATATGGAGTATATATCTCTCAGATGATACGATATTCCAGAGCTTGTGGTTCCTATCAAGATGTCCTTGATAGAGGTTTGCAGCTAACAAGGAAGCTACTGAACCAAGGGTTCCTTTTGGTAAAGTTGAAGTCATCACGGATATGTTCCACTTGTCGTAAACACTTCCCGGTCCTTTCCTAATTCACGACTTTTCACCGGGTTTGTAACTAGATTAACACGACGGGTGCCACTGGTGGAGCAGGAACTGCTTACGCTTCCGGAGCACCTGAGTTCACCCCCGGTTTTTAGTGGGGTTCGTGCTACTCGATCTTTTGTTTTATATGTATGTTTTTCTTCAATAAATGGATTATGATTGCCCCTTTGATATCTTCAAACTCCTCTTGATATAATGTCATTGTACTCAAACGGCCCCTATAAAGACGGTTTTAGTTCTGATGGTATCGTCAGTGTACAGTGATGTCCTCAATACAGATGACATTGAGGTTTTATGTAGTGACATAGTTGTCCAACAGACTCTACATAAAAATGACATTGATGTCTTGGAGAGTGTAAGCATACGCTTAATATGGCATTATAGTCTCTGATAGCGTCGTAATACTAGACTACGTGGGACATTGGATCTTGGATGGTAGAATTATGCACATAAGTTGTATGGTATGTGAAGGAGAGTGAAAGCAAATTATGGAAATTTATATGTCACCAGTCAAATTTATTACATTTCACATTTAATTGTAAAATGATACTTTTGCCAGTTTATCAATAGGAACTCATAAGGTTCAGACACATGTAGAGTCTGTTAGACAACTCTGTCACTCCATATAAAGAAATAAAAATTAAACAGAATTCCGAACCATGGATGACTTCAGAAATTTTAGATAATATTAGAAAACGAGATCAATATTTAATATCGTATAAAAAAAACCCAGGTAGTAAACATTTATATTTGGATTACTGTAAATTGCGAAATTTGGTACAAAGAATTGTAAAAAAGGCTAAAGAAGAATACGTCGCAAATAAAATTGAAGAAAACAAAAACGCTCCGAAAAAATGATGGGAATAGCTGAAAACTTTAGGTTATAGTTAAACAAAAAACAAAAAACAATGTTTGTGTTGTTCTGAAGGTGGATGGTCAAAATTGTCATAATTTAAATGACATCGCAAACATTTTCAATAATTTTTTCACAACCGTGGCATCGAAGCTTGTTGAAAAGTTGCCTCCATCTCCAAATATATTCCACGTAGCCTCTACTCTTTTCCAACAGTTTTATAGTAGAGTTAATATCAATAGATTACAACTTGAAATAAGTACTGTGTCCGAGGAATCTATATATAAGGAATTGTGTCACCTTAATTCATTTAAAAGCACAGGGTTAGACGACATTCCAGCAAGGTTCGTCAAAGAGCGGCTACAACACTAACAAAGCTCATCAATTTCATTGTAAATTTTTCAATAATGAGTGGTATAGTTCCCGATCAATTAAACCCAGCACGGGTCAAACCATTATTTAAGAAAAAACAATAGAACAGAGGTTGGAAATTATAGACCAGTAAATATACTGTGTATTATATCAAAAATTGTAGAAAAAGCAGTATATAAACAGATAGAATCATATTAAGTTAAAAAACAACTCGCTATATGAACTTCAATCTGGTTTCAGAAGCGCTTATTCCACCGATACCTGCCATATTCATCTTTTTGATCATATTAAATCTCAAACATCTAAAGGCCTCTTCACTGGTATCGTAATGATAGATCTTCAAAAGGCATTCGATACGGTCGATCATCAAATTCTTTGCAACAAGATTCAAGCGATGGGAGTATTTAGTTCATTAAATGGTTTGAATCGTACTTAACAGGCATACAACAGTTGGTTAATGTTAATGGCACAGAATCCAACCCGGCAAAAATTAGCTGTGGTATTCCACAGGGAAGTAGTCTAGGTCCATTACTTTTCCTTTATTATGTCAATGACATGTCCATAAGCATTAACTCAGACTGTAAATTACTTCTGTACGCAGATGACAGTACTATTATGTTTTCTCATAAAAATCCTGAATTTATCTCTCAAAAACTCGAATCCTGTAGTGAATGGCTCGTTGACAACAAACTTTCTCTCCACCTTGGTAAAACAGAATGCATTCTTTTTGGTCCAAAGAGAAAATTAAAAAAGGTAACTGAATTTCAAATTAACTGTAATGGTCATATCATAAATTCACAAAATAGTGTTAAATATTTAGGTATTGACATTGATCAAAACCTGTCTGGCGAAAAAACAGTTAACTCTATTATTAAAAAGGTTAATCCCCGGTTGAGGTTTATGTATAGAAAGGCAAATTGTCTATCTGTCGAAACGCGGAAAACTTTAAGTATGGCACTTATTCAATGTCATTTTGATTATTCTTGTTCCTCCTGGTACGCTGGTATAACTCATGCTTTAAAAAACAAACTGCAAGTGGTACAAAACAAAACAGTTGATTCATTAAAAGCATGGGCCCAAGAACTAGTATAAAGCAAGCTGAATTATCTAGTCTAGGATTTTTAAATATTGAAAACAGAGTAAAACAGCTTCGATTGAACCATGCTCATAAAATCTATTATGATAAATGTCCTTCTTATTTGAAAAATAATTTCATCAAAATTAATGAACATCATGCCCATAATACTAGATCAGGTCAGATTAATTATGTTACACCAAAAATTAAAGGCATCGAATCAACAACGTTTTACAACAATGGAATCCATGATTGGAATTCTCTACCCGATTCGATCAAATCCATCAATGATTTGCAAAGATTTAAAGAATAAGTGAAGTGCCGCCTGATACATACCAGTGAAGAACGGGAAAGATGTGTCATATCATAATAATGGCAATTATATATATATATATATATATATATATATATATTTTCATAGATAATGTACTTATTTTGAAATTAAGTAATCCCTCTACCCGCTCATGTTGATCTTTTAATATCCACTTGAACTTTAAGCTGATACTTGTAAAGGACCCCATTGGAAATAAGCTGAATGACTTTCATGGGCTATCCTTGGTATGAAAGTTTTCAGCAGTTACAATGAGTGGATTGAAGTTTCTGTTAATGATGGCAGTTTTATGTTTTACTTTTAAATTAATGAGAAATGTTTAAACACTTGTGTATGATGTTGAAATTTTTAAACCTAAATATATTTTACCTTTTACCTTTACCTTTTTTACACGACAACCTCTTGTGGACTCCAAAATTCTTTTTTTTTAACAACTCCATTTTCATATTTTAAAACCGTATCTTTTAACATCAACAGTTTTCAGACAATACTACTACTTTGGTCGATGAAGCAATAAATTTTGACCTCATAAATTCGCAAAAGATGTATTTACTCAAATGATGAACAAACAATGCAGAGAGTTACATCTATTGATACATTAAATTATCACTATACAATGACTATAAGAACAGGAGAATATCCTTTGTATCATATACTAGCTTTAATTCGCAAACATATATGAAATTACTTGGAAATATGCAAGTTCTATGCATTGCAGCCGGAAGTGGCCATTACCAGTTTAAGCGAAAGCATATATTCACCAACAACCCATAACACCCATATAAATTCCCATAAAACTGTGTTTACCCAGAAACATGGTCATATTTTATTATTGATTTCCTGCACAATATCATATCAAATTGTATATAGTGCAGTGCATTAAACCACAGCTTCAAAATATGACTATGGTTGAGGTGATTAAAAACATGATTTGTATCATTTTCCCAAAGCACAACGACGTACTGTTGAGTTGACAGAGTTAATCTAAAATTACTCATATAACAACAGTTTCGATTAATGAAGAAATAAAAACAAACAAACAACCACTTTGGCCTAAAACCAATTAGTGCAACTCTTGTATTTCACTGTAGCACAATCAGAATTAATTCCTCTGACATTTACAATTTTTGGGTTATTACCGACTAAAGAATAAAAACATCAGTCAATCTGAGTACAAACGGTTTAATTTGAAATCTAAATTTGGAAACCAAATTAACCATTAAGCGATCCTGATCTACACATAAGTTGAACTAATTGACAATAATTTATTTAGTGCAATACATGACAAATTTAGAAAAAGTAAAATTAGCTAAAATTGCATTCACTGACATATTATTACAAAAAGTCATTATATAATGTTATGCTACGGATTTGTAACATAATTAAAGTTTCCCCGTTCTTTTTCTTTCCTATAGTAGTCTAAAATGAATAACAATTACTTGTTCGTTAATAAATGTCAAGAAGAGTTTGAAGATAACAAAAGGTTAATTAGAATACGTAAATAGAAGAAGGACAGACAACACAATGGCTTAAAGAAGAAAAGGACAAAAGGGCAAACAAAGATCTACAAAACAAACACATAAAACTAAAGATCGAGTAATAAGAACCCCAGTAAAAACCGGGGGTGAACTCGGGAGAACTCAGATGCTCCAAGTTCATCATCATGTATAGAATAGTCAACAATTTTTTATATCACCGAGGAATTATCTATTAATAAACGAACTACTTTCTTGTTCATTCACTTTATTTTTTGTCATTATTTTGATTATTAATTATTTGACAATTACAAAGTGTAGCTCAAATACTTTATTGCTCTTGCGATCACACCAAATATTACACCGACTGTATAGCACTAAAAGTGTTTGTACATAAAATCAAACAAAATGTAGCTGAGACAATGTACAATATTGGTTCTTACACTCACAAAGTGTAGCTCAGACGATGTTTGTTGTTTCACCCACACAATGTACAGTTCAGGTAATGTGTGTACTTAAATTCAAACAAAGCATATCCGAGACAACATACGGTCTTACATTCACACACAGTATAAGATCAGACAACATACGGTCTTACATTCACACACAGCATAGCTCAGACAACATATGGTCTTACATTCATACTCAGTATAGCTCAGACAACATACGGTCTTACATTCACACACAGTATAGCTCAGACAATATACGGTCTTGCATTCACACAAAGTATAGCTCAGCCAACCTACGGTCTTACATTCACACACATCATAGCTCAGACAACATACGGTCTTACATTCACACACATCATAGCTCAGACAACATACGGTCTTACATTCACACACAGTATAGCTCAGACAACATACGGTCTTGCATTCACACAAAGTATAGCTCAGCCAACCTACGGTCTTACATTCACACACATCATAGCTCAGACACTATACGGTCTTACATTCACACACATCATAGCTCAGACAACATATGATCTTACATTCACACTCAGTATAGCTCAGACAACATACGGTCTTACATTCACACACAGTATAGCTTAGACAACATACGGTTTTGCATTCACACAAAGTATAGCTCAGCCAACCTACGGTCTTACATTCACACAGTATAGCTCAGACAACATAGTCTTGCAATCACATACAACATAGCTCAGACGACATGCGTTATTGCATTCACACAGGGTAGAGATTAGATAAGTTTGTTCTAACAAGTACATGAAGCATAGCCAAGACAATATGCATTCCTTACAGTCACACAGGTTAGAGCTCAGAAAACGTTTATTCTTACAATCATATTCTTAGCTCATACAACAAGCGTTATTTCATTCGCACAGAAGGTATAGCAGAGAAAATGCTCGTTGGTACAATCACGTAAAGAATAGCTCAGACAATGTTTTATGTTATTGATTTGTCTATTCAACCACTTGGTATTTAATTTTATAGTAACCATCTGACCCTTGACAGTTAGTCAATAAGCCCCTTCATCTCTGTCTTTCTATTTCCATTTTCGGAATTACTTATTCAAGAAGGAATACAATAACTGAACTTGGAAATCAGGCTTGACATCCTACGTAAATTAGCTTTATTGAGCACATCAATCGCTTTCTTTCACAAAGAATGAATTACAGTATAATTGAAAAGAAAACAAACATATTTAAGGTGAACTGGTAGTGTCTGACGTCATCCCTGGGTTTTAAATGTGACGTACTACATTTAGAGTTAGCCTGACCTATTAATTCCCGAGGGTATCATCCGCCCAGTAGACAATGTTTATTAGATATATTTTACTGAAATTTACAGTTCCACAAATAATGTAATCATTAATCAAACTAAGGTTCTCCTCCCTCAGACACAGGTGACCTTAGCTGATTTTGTCTGTCCTGTTTAGGCCCTTTGGCTTTATTGCTGCCAAAACTTTTAATTATTTGGCTTTTCAATCTCTCGATTTGAGCGTACCTGATGAAGTTTCCAGAAACGCGTCGTAAATAAGAAATTATTTGTTTTATGCATTATGGAAGTAAAACGCTAATAACATGTACAAGGCAAGTAAGAGTACACATAATAATTACACCATATACAACATGAAAGCTATATTTGATCTCAATCATTGGAATACAACATCAGGAAATTGTTTTACGTTATATGTAACAAAAAACGTTCTCTTTCATATGATCTATTTCTGGGATTGTGAACTCCTTAAATAAATCAAAACGAAGCATTTAGGACTTTAATAACATTTTGTGTTCGATATTTCACCAATCAAAACCATGAATAATTCTGTCAATTAACATATTATTGCTCTTTTAATGTAAATCTACAATCAATACAACACACGAACGCTCATTAATTCTTTTCTTCATTTCTTTAAATAGATTATGTTATTTGCATTCGATTTTCATGTCTAACAACGATTTTGAATATACGCGAGAGATATAAGCGTCATTTACTCAAAGTAGCAGTATTATATTGATATAAGTTCGGAAATACTTAACTCCTATATCTACATAATACTTACATGATTAACTAAATTTGCATGGAATTAGTATGCATAAGGAGCTACGTACATTTAACTTTACGGTATGTGAATTTACAACACGTGTCACAGGACACACGATTGGATTTCTATGATAGTTCCTGACATGGAATTATACTGTCAACGTGCCATGGTTTCCCACATATTGTGCAAATATATAATACATGCATACGTACATTACACATTAAAGAGTTTGTCTTTCCTGTTTCGAGACTTCGAAAGACACATTTTATTTTGCCGACAATGTACGTATATTGTGTTTCTACTGCAATGTTATGTAAACAAAAAATTGTTAAACTTGCTCACTAAAATCCAAGGGCGTTGGACAATTTCGTTCAATTTTTTATTATGACTTATTACCGGATGTGTGACATCCGTAACAGGAAGGTTACTCTAGTGGATCAGGAACCTCTTTACCCTTTCGGAGCACATGATTTCACCACAGTTGTTTTTCGTGAGATTGGTGTTGCTCAAGCCATTAAATTTATGGATACAGTGTTTTTGATCAGTGCTTATCTTTTCATCTTATTACCTTTGGTTATTGTCTGTCTTTCGATTTATGGTTTCTGATCACCATTTTGACAACCCAAGCTTTTCTTACATGACGATACATTGTGTTAACTATTACTTATTATTACTTATGTTTTACTCTGTATTATTGCATTGATTGTTATATAACGTTAAGAGAGAAGTATTTCAGATACCTTTATGAAGATAATAAACGTTTGTTCATTAGGAGCTGCTTCATATTGTACCCTCAGTGCAGGGAGAGTGGCATTCTCCACACACTACGCAATCATCTACGTATTGACCTATATCTTGATTGTCCCTTCGGTTTTCTCTAATTATTATTCTCTGTTTATTTGCTTCGTCCTGCATCACAGACGATCGCTCCGTTCGGAGGAATTGTCCTTCAGCAGAGGAACTAGGCCATATATCTATGTGCCGAGTTTCCCTCAGGCGTTGTACAACTACATATTGATGTTTTACTTACATTGCTTCTTTAATAACGAAACATTGCCTGTACTGTCTTTATCGTGATAGAGAGTTGATGCTAATAAGGAAGCTACCGAACCAAGTCTAATAAGGAAGCTACCGAACCAAGTCTAATAAGGAAGCTACCGAACCAAGTCTAATAAGGAAGCTACCGAACCAAGTCTAATAAGGAAGCTATCGAACCAAGTCTAATAAGGAAGCTACCGAACCAAGTGGTCCTATTTGTTTAATTCAAGACACGCGTCGTACGCACTAAATCTGATATTTACGTCATTATCACTATCACAGGGTCGATACAGTTGTAGTTGGACTATATTAGTCCATGACGACCACGAGTGTATTATACTCCCAGTATATGTCAGTGAAATTTACAGTTCCTAAATCATGTAAATATTATTAAAACTAAGACCCTGCCTCAGACATAGGTGGCCAAACTAAGGTTCTCCTCCCTCAGACATAGGTGGCCAAACTAAGGTTCTCCTCCCTCAGACATAGGTGGCCAAACTAAGGTTCTCCTCCCTCAGACAAAGGTGGCCAAACTAAGGTTCTCCTCCCTCAGACATTGGTGATCAAACTAAGATCCTCCCTCAGACATAGGTGATCAAACTAAGACCCTCCCTCAGACAAAGGTGATCAAACTAAGGTTCTCCTCCCTCAGACAAAGGTGATCAAACTAAGGTTCTCCTCCCTCAGACATAGGTGATCAAACTAAGGTTCTCCTCCCTCAGACATAGGTGATCAAACTAAGACCCTCCCTCAGACATAGGTGATCAAACTAAGACCCTCCCTCAGACATAGGTGATCAAACTAAGACCCTGCCTCAGACAAAGGTGATCAAACTAAGGTTCTCCTCCCTCAGACAAAGGTGATCAAACTAAGGTTCTCCTCCCTCAGACAAAGGTGATCAAACTAAGACCCTGCCTCAGACATAGGTGATCAAACTAAGACCCTGCCTCAGACATAGGTGATCAAACTAAGGTTATCCTCCCTCAGACATAGAACTTGACTGTTAAATAGTTACATTTGGTGCGTGTGTATAAGTAAGGTTCAAACAAAATATATAGTAAAATGTACTGAAAAGATGATGCACTATGAACATAATAAAATTGGGTTAAAACGATCATGTATAAAGACAGTTGAAATATTGGGCTAAAACGAAGATGCATGAGGACATTTACTGAAATATGATGGGAATGTCGTGATGTTGGTATTATTTATGAATATCAGTTGGCACAGCATAAACAACAATACAACAAAACTCTACATCATAGTTCATACCACTATCACAGGATTACAAACCTTTCTTTTACAACACTTGGTTTATGACTTTTTAATCATATCATGTTTAACTTATCATTTAGCATTAATGTCACTTTTTTGTCATATCGTAGGTTTCTGATGGACTTGGATAATAAATATGATGAACACTTAGTATTTTAAGCTCCTATCAAATCCGACCTTGGTTGTTGTCCAATCCCATTGCGTGTAGTCAATAACCTACTTTATAATAGATGATGATGAGGAGGAAAGTCACATTTACTGCCGAGTGTCTAATCTGCTTATAAAAGTTCAATTCTTGTTTTCTTTCAATTGAAACAGGTAAACAAATAGTTAGTTGATTGATGGATTGTTGGTTTCTATACGTATAAAGGTAAATAGTTCATGCATATTCAAGTTGATAACAAATTCATCAATATCTTAAAAAGAGTCCGATAACACCAAAGTGATAATTAGAATCTATAAATCAAAGAAGGACAGAAAACACAATGGCCAATAGAAATAGAACAAACAACGATCTACAAAACACTACACAGAAAACGAAAGATCGTGCAACACGAACCTGTAATAATAATAAAAACTGTAATAATGAAGAAGGGACGGGGAACCGCGGAAATGAGTTTTGATTGCTACTGTAACAGTATGGAGAGGTGTGTAGAGACGACTAATTTAGCCTTTTGTATGCTACTGTAA
>MJUT01034017.1:198642-217256 GCA_002080005.1 Gigantidas platifrons
GAACACATAGAAATGTAAAACAAAACAACATTAGAACATAAAAATAAAACAAAACAACATTAGAACACATAGAAATGTAAAATAAAACAACATTAGAACACATAGAAATGTAAAACAAAACAACATTAGAACACATAAAAATAAAACAAAACAACATTAGAACACATAGAAATATAAAACAAAACAACATTAGAACACATAAAAATAAAACAAAACAACATTAGAACACATCGAAATATAAAACAAATCATTAGAACACATAGAAATGTAAAACAAAACAACATTAGAACACATAAAAATAAAACAAACAACATTAGAACACATAAAAATAAAACAAAACATTAGAACACAGAAATGTAAAACAAAACAAAATTAGAATACATAGAAATGTAAAACAAAACAACATTAGAACACATAGAAATGTAAAGCAAAACAACATTAGAACACATAGAAATATAAAACAAAACAACATTAGAACACATAAAAATAAAACAAAACAACATTAGAACACATAGAAATATAAAACAAATCATTAGAACACATAGAAATGTAAAACAAAACAACATTAGAACATAGAAATGTAAAACAAAACAACATTAGAACACATAAAAATAAAACAAAACAGCATTAGAACACATAGAAATATAAGACAAAGCAGCATTAGAACACAGAAAAACAAAACAACATTAGAACACATAAATGTAAAACAAAACAACATTAAAACATAGAAATGTAAAACAAAACAACATTAGAACACATAGAAATGTAAAATAAAACAACAGAACACAGAAAAATAAAGAAAACAACATTAGAACACACATAAATCTAAAGCAAAGCAACATTAGAACACGTAGAAATGTAAAACAAAACAACATTAGAACACATAGAAATGTAAATAAAACAACATTAGAACACATAAAAATAAAACAAAACAACATTAGAACACATAGAAATATAAAACAAAACAACATTAGAACACATAAAAATAAAACAAAACAACATTAGAACACATAAAAATAAAACAAAATAACATTAGAACACAGAAATGTAAAACAAAACAACATTAAAACACATAGAAATATAAAACAAAACAACGTTAGAACACATAGAAATGTAAACAAAACAACATTAGAACACAGAAATGTAAACATTAGAACACAGAAAAATAAAACAAAGCAACATTATAACACATAGAAACATAAAACAAAGCAACATTAGATCACATAGAAAAATAAAAGAAAACAACACTAGAAGACATAGAAAAATAAAACAAAACAACATTAGAACACATAGAAAAATAAAACAAACAACATTAGAACACATAGAAAAATAAAACAAAACAACATTAGAACACATAGAAATGTAAACAAAACAACATTAGAACACAGAAATGTAAACATTAGAACACAGAAAAATAAAACAAAGCAACATTATAACACATAGAAATATAAAACAAAGCAACATTAGATCACATAGAAAAATAAAAGAAAACAAGACTAGAAGACATAGAAAAATAAAACAAAACAACATTAGAACACATAGAAATGTAAAACAAAACATTAAAACACATAGAAAAATAAAACAAAACAACAATAGAACACATAGAAAAATAAAACAAAACAACATTAGAACACATAGAAAAATAAAACAAAACAACATTAGAACACATAGAAAAATAAAACAAAACAACATTAGAACACATAGAAAAATAAAACAAAACAACATTAGAACACATAGAAAAATAAAAGAAAACAACATTAGAACACATAGAAAAATAAAACAAAACAACATTAGAACACATAGAAAAATAAAACAAACAACATTAGAACACATAGAAAAATAAAACGAAACCAAAACATTACAAATACAAAGGTGATACAAAACAACAGAAAACATACAAATGTAATATAAAATGAAAGAACAAATACCAGGACAACAATCGGCAAGTGCTGTCCAATTATTGGCACCAGTTGTGAACTAATTCACAAAGCCATTTAAGGAAACAGTCATTCACAATTGATAGTGGAAACATTTCTTCCATCAGCTGACACACTGGAAGTCTTTATGGATTAACCAATTCAAGATAGTGACGGTAACCATTGAATGTTCTTGTCACCTTGATTAAGTAATTTGACTGACAAAAGTAACACTAAAAACAATCCAGGTTAGGACAATGACCCTTAAATTCGAAAATAAAAAAAATTATAAATACTTGTAATCATTATTTACAAAACATATGTTAATAGGAAGTATTGCAATTAAAGTGTTTTAAAAGTATTTCCCTTTGATACAGCTAAAAAGTTGGTGAAAAGGCCATTCATGAATATTTCTTGTAAAAAATATCCGGTTATCACATATGTAACATACATAATTGCTAAAGGTAATGACCTTTTTATAACCTAAATCTGTATAAAATGATATTTGACATTATTTATTTGTTGAA
Source organism: Gigantidas platifrons (assembly GCA_002080005.1). NCBI lineage: Eukaryota > Metazoa > Mollusca > Bivalvia > Mytilida > Modiolidae > Gigantidas > Gigantidas platifrons. Next base: position 201,086 of record MJUT01034017.1, read on the forward strand.
AAATATGGTTTTGGCATATTTTTGAACAGGACTAGGAGCACTGTGTGATCTTGCTAAATTGCTAAATTAATTGTGGCCTTATTTTCCCTATTAAAAATATAAGTCAATTACAGTAATATTTAGATCATCGTATAGATTTCCGACAGATAATTATAAATAAATTTTGAAGTTGTGCCCTGTTTCCTGCAATTATTTCTTCCATAGATTTTATCAGCATTTAAAAAAATTAAACAACATAATATGACTGGTAATTAGTTGAACTGACAAGAATGTATTTTATAATTCGTATGACAATATTTATTTTAGAGTTATCTCCCTTCTACTGTAATATTATATAAAGGATAGTGTAGCGAAATAATTATTGTATTTGTACTGTCATCACCATATAAGCGTCATTGTATATTAACATATTCTATGAAGATACTGGACCAAAAGGATACAAACTAATAAGGGATGTTCTTCCTTTGGTAGACCTCTTCATATTTTGTGCTTATCCGAAATTCTACATGTACAAAATGTACGTATACGTAGGTGTCAATATTGACGGTGGTTGACTGGCAAAGCCTCAAAGCTTATTTGTTAAAAAGAACACAAAAATAATCAAAAATCAAACATAGTAGCCATGCAGGACATACATGTAGCGTAACATAAGACACAACTGGAAAATAATATGAGTTTTCTTTAGATACTACATGAATGACCATAGGATGGCATTACAAATTGTGGCTAACCATTATTTGATTTAAGGCTAGATATAAACATTTAGGAATCACCATTATTCGATTAAAGGCTGTGTATAAAAATATTTATTGTTGACGCTAATATCTCGCCATAACTATTATGATGTGTAATAATCAGTAGTCCTTTTCACAAAACTTCTTACGATAAAAAATTGTCGTAAGTGTAAAACTAAGATTAAAAAGAGTTTCACAAAAATACTTATGATAATCTTAAGTGTAAAAATAGTCCCAACTTTACGTGTAAAACTACCCTGTCCTAATTGTAAAATTTTGAAATTTTGGTCTTATCTTTTATCGTAAGTGAAAAAAAGAAGAAAAAAAAAAGATGGACGATGTATATTGGCGCTTCGACTTGAAAATAAGAGAGCAATTTATAGTTATCGCATTTTCTCTGACCGTATGACAAATTACACATACTGATAAATGTTTATTGAAATAAATATGGTTTAATACAAACAGACGCTACAATTTAATAAATGACATTGATGTGTACTCCTTTTTGGCGTGACTAATAACAGAGTCTTTAACGATGCATTCCGTACATTTTTTTCCTTTTCAATGCAGCAAAGTGTACCGTTTACATGACCAAAAAAATCAGGATAATTCTTTTAATTTTAGATTTCAAATTGGGAACGATCGACAATCGAAAATTCTACTTGCAAACTTGGGGAGAATTCTTCTTTTTCATTATTATTATTATTATTATTATTTTTTTTTTTTTATCAAAACAGGAATACGGGATTTTCTTCTAGACATCGCTTACTAAAGTTTTGTATGAACAGCCGGTTTAGGACTGGAAGTTTCTGGATCCAATGATATCGTTTTGATTTTGCCTTTATACTAGTAATATAATTTATTAATTTCTGGCAACTTTGATGATCATCGAACACTCTGGTAATACATAAACGTGTGTACATTCTTCTGTTATATTAATATTAATATATATATATATGTATATATATAAAACGGGGATATTCATTCGTCTTCATGATTGATAGATGATAAACACATCTCAATTTGGGTTATATCAGAAAAATTGGGATAAATTTTCATCAGTAAAAGAACAAGCGTTTAATTTTATGTGGGATGGGATTAATTGGAAAAAAAAGAGGGGTAAATATTTTGCTGACAAATAACCGATAAAATGATTATATGAATAGGTTTTTTTTTCACACTCCACCCCCTTAAAAAAATACTTCTGCCAGTACTGGAGTATTCGGAGAAAACCATTGACCTGTCGAAAATCACTGACAAACTTTATCACATAATGTTGTATCGAGTACACCTAAAGAAGAATTTTAATCGTAAGTGTAATTTTAGTCGCAAGATTAAAAATTGTCGTAAGATAATCTTTGTGAAAAGAACTTAGGAATTGTCGTAAGATAATCTTAAGTGAAAAAGTTAGGACTATAGTTACGAATGTTTGTGAAAAGGGCTACAGAACTACAAGAATGGAACACATGCTACCTTAGCTTTTCAGAAGCCACAAACCCTGACTGAACCCAAACTGTACATACATTATCAATGCTCGATTATTTATATACAGGTCCGCAATACAGACATATATGAGCGTATGCCATTTTCGCTTGTTTTTTCCTCGAACATATAATATAATTGTTATGTTTATAATATGATAACAGTCGGCAAGTATGGCAAAAAAGCAGCTGATTTACAATGGCATGGATAGTAATATTACTTGAGTTATTCCCCTTGCTCCGGTAAATGTACCAAACTGATATTGAATTTATCCATAATAGACAATCAAAATATATAATGAGACATTTTTAATTATACAGTGTTATGTTAGCTTAATGGGTTTAACCAAGCACAGTATATAATTAATCATATTGAAAGAGACAAATAAAGGGCAGAAAAGCAATATTTGTGATTGTTGCAGATACAGGATGGACAGAGAAACTAAAATTGGTGATATATAATATGTTGGCGACCCACGAAGATAGTATGTAAAGTACGCTTGACAACTGATGCAACATGATTATGTATTTTAGTCAAAGTCACATTCATGAATCCAATGACAGAAAACTTAAATAACTGACTCCCGTGAAATAGGTACCTTTCTTTGGGCTCATATGGGATCAAATCCTGTGCGCAGTAGACAAGATAGGTCTTATTAGGAAGTTGTCAATTACAAAAGAAGATGTTACCTAAAGGAATGGTATGGTAGTTAAATTTTCACATGTACATGCTCCAGACCATACGCGTATTTGGAATACTTATACGGTCGGACCGTACGCGTACGGTCTGACTAGTTTTAAGAGATTATCGAGGCTTCAAAAATATTTCACAGATCAACGTTTGTCGAATCTAAAATACATTAAAGAAATTTAATTATCGCAATTGTACAATTTAGAAATAAGTATAATTTAATCTATTACAAACTTACATGTCCTGAGTTTGTCATGTTCGTAATAAGTGAATTCTGCTCACGCGCAGTTAACAAAATAGTTGAAATTGAATAAAGTTATTAAAGTAATCGCCAGCAAACAGAATGTAAGAAGAAAACGAAGACGAACTGAAACGACGGAATTATCTAATTAAACTTACGATGTTACAGATTACAGACCTACACAGGATGAACTCGTGGCAGTTGATGACGTTATGGTACTGAACGACATTATAGTTGACCCTACTGACGACAGAAACTGTATCGTGAAAACAGATAAATTACAACTCACGACAGGATAAGACAGATGTTGGACAGAAATTTAAAAAAATCTGTTGAAAATACGATGAGAAAATACAATAAGAAAGTGTCAAAGTCTAATGCAAAAATGAAAAAGGTAGTTTTGTAACCGTAAGAATACCTATTGTTGATAGGGCATCTGGTGATCTACCACGATTATTGTGTATGGTTAATGATATTATTGGTAAAGATGCAAGTTTGTACAAATTATCATGTGAATTTGGTGTGTTAAATTCATGTTATGATATGGGTGATATAGAACTTTTGACAGGTAAGGTTGAAACTTCGCATTGGAAAAAAGAAGAAATTTCACTGCATGCTGCTGCAAAACAAGCAAGTTTTTCTCTTGCAAGCAAAAGATGTAAATGCAAGGGAACATGCATGAACAAAACATGTATGTGTAGAAAGTCCGGCGTTCCTTGTAGCAGCAAGTGTCACTCTGGGCGTGGATGCAAAAATGTGATTCAGGCACAGGCGCATGGGGCAAGGATTTCGTCACCCCCCCTTTTTTCTCTACTACCCCCCCTTTTTTCAAAATTTTCATAATCATTCCTTTTTCAAAATTTTCATGATAATTCGTTTTTCTTCATTTGACAATATCAGTAGACGTCATACATCATGAATAATACGTGTATTCTGTGTCCACAGTTTTTCGACTGATACATTATCATATATACTGCGTCAGTCGAAAAACTGTGGACACAGAATACACGTATTATTCATGATGTATGACGTCTACTGATATTGTCAAATGAAGATTGATTGATTGATTGATTTTTGGTGTTTAACGCCACTTTCAACAATATTTCAGCTATATCATGGCGACCAGTTTTAGTGGTGGAGGAAGCCGGAGTACCCGGAGAGAACCACCGACCATGGGCAAGCAACTGGTAAACTTTATCACTTGCGGCTGCGAGTCGAGTGCACCCTTTTTTGTAATTTACAAAGCCGGGCGCGAACCCACGCCGTATTGGTGATAGGCTTGTATGAGTTGTTAGATCCAGCGACCTAACTCATTGAGCCACCCGGGCCCCTGTCAAATGAAGAAAAACGAATTATCATGAAAATTTTGAAAAAGGAATGATTATGACAATTTTGAAAAAAAGGGGGGGTAGTAGAGAAAAAAAAGGAGGCCGGGAACGAAATTCATGCCACATGCGCCTGTGATTCAGGTAGACAATTAAAATTGCATTTTAATTCAAAAACTGTTTACTTTTCATGAGGTGATGGTGTTTTGTTTTGTTTAAAGTAATAATAATTATGATAAATGTAATTTGTAAAACTCAATAAAAGTGTATGATATTATGGCCGTACGCGCACGGTCCAAATACGCGTATGAGCTGGAACATATATACAATACGTGCTAATCTTCATGGGTGTGTGTGAGTAGTTCAACAACAGATGTAAACAATACTTTATTTTCCGACAGAACAAGAATATGAAAATATTTTCGCCAATGTATTTATCCTATTTAGATCTACCGAACATAGAATTACACTGAATGTTAATGTTTCCCTTCCGACAATTACAATGTACACAACTATATATAAGAAAAGTAAATGTTGTTTAAGTTGAAATAAACAGTATTTCAGCTATATTCACGTACAGTTTCAGATGACGTATTTTCACCAAATAATTTAAAATAAAATTACCAAATAAAAAAGGTTTGGTGTTCTATTTTAATCGAATATATCCCATAGAAGTACAGGACACCACATACACAGTAAGGTCTGATTCATACCTTCAGATACACATAGAAATTGACCACGAGGTCCGATTAAGAACGACAAAAAGTTTCTATTGTGAACTTCCATTTACATGTAGCGACATTCCAACAGGACATGCATATAACAACTGATAAGATATTCCAGAGTTTGTGGTTCCTATCAAGCTTTCTTTTATAGAGCATTGTTGCCAACGATAAAGCTAATGAACCAATGGTTGCTGATGGTTACGTTGTTCAATCTGTAGGTTGCCAACGATAAAGCTAATGAACCAATGGTTGCTGATGGTTACGTTGTTCAATCTGTAAGTTTCTACATAGTGTGTTATTGGCCATTGCTTTACCATTTGTCCGTTTACTTTTGGCCACTGTATTGTCTGTACATCTTCTATTACCCTTTTGTCATCTTCAAACTTTCATTATAGCAAGAGCATGTTTACAATAAATCATTTAGGTAAGAAGGTAGTTATGGATCGATCAATGTGCGGAAGATGAATAGAGTTGTAACAATTTGCCTGGTAACGGCCATCAAACGACCACTACAAACAAACAGTTGCTCATTAAGAGCTATAAGTTGCCATTTACGTTCACGCACAGAGCTGATACCCCTATGTGGTCCGAACTAGGTATGTTTGATTCGTCCCACACATAACCAACAGCTATTTTTATGGGTTGTTACTCCGCTGCGGAGAAACTAAATTGTGGGTCATATGTGTATACCATGTGCGATCCTCATGGGGTAAAAAGATGTAAGAATGGTGAATATTCTTTCTCCCGTCCATTAATCTTATAGTTTCATTTATGCAAAAATTTATATTTCTAATATAAAGGAAGAATCAATTATATATTGTTAAATTTTATTCAAATTTATAACGAGTTCAAAGAGTTCAAACTCAGTATATCTTGATTAATTATAATCAAAACATTTTCAAATTTTTTTAATTATAATCAAAACATTTTCCAAAATAACATACACAAAATGTACCATTATATCTAAAAAGCAAAGAATATTACATTTGTACTACACTGAGGTAGATAATTTGAATTTCAGTAGTATGGTTGTTTATTCAAAGTTCGACAGCAAAAATATTCGCATATATCCATTATTGTGAAAACTACATTTTGTTCACCAAAGGTGAGCAACATTTTAACTTTTACTTTTTACCCCCTCCCTTCGAGAAAAAAATGATGGCTTCCTAACTTAAACAGTAATATAAAAGAACAACGTATTTGACAGATGTCATTAGCTAAACTAAGATCGTTCTGGAGGTTCGCAGCAATACATTCAAAATAAGATTTAGCGTCTAATAAATCATCAAAAAGGGGAGAATTAAATGTTTTCTTCACACGGAATCTGTAAAACCACCACACCACACAAACGAAAATACTAGGACAAGACGAACTCGACCCAAATACGAAAATAATACGGTCAATGGTTATAATTTTTGCAATAAATAAATAAAAAGCACAAATACAAAGAAATAATAAAAAAAAACTCAACAAAATAATAAATAATAAAAAATTAATAATTAATAAAAAAGAAAAGAAAAGACAAGACAAAGTATGAATAAAAATAATAATAAAGTAAAACAAGGTGTGTGTGTACATTATTGAATCAGTGCGGGGAACTAATAAACACACTCTTCAGTCAAACAGTATTATAGCATATACTTCGGAAGAACCTAAGACAGCTGAAATAGAGAAATTACTCGGTTTGAATATGTAAAAAAGTATTGCGTTTAAATTCCGCGCAAGAGCTGACCTATGACTTACATTTACTGTTTACCAGACTTTCTGTGTGCGATGAATATCATTCATAATCTTGAGATTTTAGCATCCAGTTTTATTGAAACTTAATTGTGTTTTATTATCTTGTATCCTAAATAAAAATAAATATTTTAACTAGCACTTTTCATCCGCCCCATTGATGCCTTTTTTGCTGCCCCAATGTAAATCTGCGAGACAGCTAATATATAAATTTCATCTTGATTTATGATTCGTCCAGTTTATACAATGGAAAGCAAAAATTATATTATAATTGATATTGCAATAGCTTCTATTTTGTAATAAGCATATTTAATTTGTACATTTTTTTTTTTGTATATTCAAATTTGTCAGTTGACTTCTAGCTGATTTTTAATGCCAATAGTTGATTTTTTTATCGTTGAATTCCAGATTCTACCCATGTTTATAGACTATTTTAAGATTTTATTTTTATTTTTATGCCGATTGTTGTTTGAATACGTTACAACAATAATATATACATTATTCAAAGAACAATATATTGATACTTAACATGTGTTTTTTTTGTCACAGGGAATCAATTTGCTAATTAGAAAACGATAAGTTGATCAGCACGTAATGTGTTCAGTTTTAGAAATCCTCTTTGATGTTGGATGTCTTTTAGAACATTTATGTTTACCTTTGTCTCCTCTGTATATATTAAGAGTAGATATCTATGTTTTTTATTTATAGATTCCAAGTCTATCCAAATAAAAGACAAGTTAATTATTTTCATCAGTCATTTTTATGTCTGTTGTTTTTAGGCTGTATATGTGCACAAGTCCTTTTGGTGTAAGGATTCACCATGCAATAATTTCGCATTAAAATCCTCGTGATTATGGAACCGGACGTGATAATGCATGATACCACCTTTATGATAGGTGCAATCTTTGATCTTGTGGTGGAATACCACGGTTTTTTTTTTATTATCTTGGTAATATCTATTTTTTGACTTTTGCGTTTCATTGATATTGCGTCTCCGATTCCAGACATATTGTCATTTTGTATTCCTTATTGCATTGTATTCTAATGAGATCATGGCCATGTTTATGCAATAGAAACTATTTTTTTTTAATAAAATGCAGAAAAACCTGTGTAATCCGACCCTCATCGGGGCCTACTTTTGTGTCCGGAATAGAAAGATGGTTAAATTACGAAAGATTTCCTACATTGGGACTCATCTCTAGTTCGGTTTAAACAGGATTCTGGTTGATTCAGCGTTCGGTATAGACAGGTTTCCACTGTATGTTGTACATACTGTTTCTCTGTTTACTATTTTGATTTAGAAATATTTATATTACACCATTTGTGTGAAATTATTGAAAAAGGTTGACCATAATAAGGGTAATAACAAAATTACCGAACACCGAGCAATCTTCCAAAGGGAAAGTCAAAACTCATAAATCAACAAACAGACAAAATTAGGCAACAACCGGAAAACTGGGAAAATCGCAATGGCCCTGACTTGGTACATGCATTTCTAAAGAAATGATGGGTTGAATAAGATTTTACGGTGCCAAAACTCCCGCTTTCATTACGGTTCAACATTACACTAAGTACTGCACTGAATAAAGTAAAGGAACAGCACTTTTATTGGTGTTCTACATAGGGACTTCAACAATGAGCATAACTCGTACTCTAGAATTATTGTGATTAAAGCTACATCTACGGTTTACTCCACTATATAACAATTTATTTTTACAGTGAACCTAGAAGACTATTAGTCCCCGAGTATCTGGTAATCGGAACCTTGGTGCTTGAATAATATGCTATTTTAAACGTGTATTATGAACTACATTAGTTAGTATTGGACTGTATTTTGATATTTGTATGTTTTTAATAATTACTGTTCTCAATGTTTTGTCAGTGAGTTGCGACAGGTCGCTGCTTTTTTCCGGGTACTCCCCATTTCATCCACCAATAAATCTTGCCGCCACGATATGGCTGAAATATTGTTGAAAGTGGTGTTAAGCAACATAAACCCTAACTCCCCTCAATGTTTTGTATTTGACTGATTTAGTATCCCTACTAATTAATATTCATTTTTGGGTATCTTTGCTGGATATTTGTGGACAATACAATTATTTCATATCGCATATTTTGATAACTGTAGTGAATTATTAAAATATGATGCAACTATCTGCTCGAATCTAGCACGCAGTAATGTTTAACTGCACAATATAATGTCATATAGAACAATATCACCTGAATATTTTTATGACTATTATTTCATTTTATGGATAAATATTTGATTAACGAAAGAGGAGAAACAAATCCATACCACAGCTTATCATAAGCTATTATCGTTTTCAGTAATATTTATTCTTCTAACCTGAAATCTCCCATCTTTATTTACGGGTAGACAGAGAATTTATTGACAATCTGCAAGTTGTTAATGAGATACAGGTGACTAACTGCATTGATGCATTCGCGTTTTATAGCCCTTTTATGCACTGAAATTCTAAACGGTTACCTCAAATTTCAATTCTACCGAGGTTTTATATTGAACTGGAGTTTATTATAGGACAGATATTGTTGGGAATGTATTTTATATAACAATTCATAGTTACTTTAAATCGAATGTGTGTAATTGTTTGGTTCGTACATAAAGCAAACGGAATGAATGATAACAGATATCAGTTAAATGTTTTGGTATTTACTTAAAAATATTAAAAGTTGAAGTACAGAAATTTAAACAGTGTTTAATTTTAACCACATTTACCCATGTCCGCGATAAAAGTACATAAGTCGTCGTCTTTTTGTGTTCAATGTTTTTAGGTGAGATATCATCGTTCGTTTTGGTGGAATTGTTGACCATCACTGTTTAAGCTTTCTTTTCATATTTGAAATTAAAAAAAAGGAGAATCATTTGTGGAGTAAACTCATACCCTGGAAAAATATATTAAAAATCATCTCAGCTTCAGAACAGACTTTGTAACCATAAACCTATCAATAGGGTACTAATATTCCATCAAGAGGTGCAGTTCCTCAATTCTACGTCAAAACGTCATTTCCTACATATCATAACTTTCACTTTCATATATTCTCACAAATAACTTATTCCATGAGTCGATGTCCGCTTTGTTGTATTTTGTTTGACCCGACAGTGTTCGAACCCACGATTTATCGCACTAGAGGCGCGCACGCTAACCAGAACACCACAGTGCGGTTATATTGGTTTTATAGGAGGTTGAAGAAAACGTCATGTTCTATGTTTGTTGTATATAACGTGCTTCCTTGTTTTTTTGTAAAAATCAGAATGCGTTCTAATCGGTGTCATCATTGTTCACGAAGTGTATACTAATCATTTAGAAATTTACTTATTGATATTAATTGACATATAAATATTTTATGATTCGTTTTTAACTAAGGAATGAAGGTATAAACAAAAAAAAACAAAAACAGAATACGCTGTCATAGTATATAATTATAATATAAGTAAATGGATAACATAGAACTCCATAAACGACGAACATGGAACAATTTTCTGTACAAGGAATACAAATGTAAATATCATATTTAGTCCACCCTACGCGTTTAGTTAGTTTAAACATATTTTTATTTGCTAAATATACAAAAATATGGATCGGACACAAGTTTTTCCAGTTTATGAAATCTTCTCCCGAATACAATTATTTATTAGCATGAGCAATGAAATTGAATTATTTTTGTCAGCAAGAATTAAGGACAGTCAAGAAATAACAAGGGTCTCAAATAATAGCATCACACACTTTTACCCAAAGAAATTTCAACGCCATACTCATCGTACCAATAACTCATGAATTATGTAAACGATTGACAATACCATACCAAATGGAAGAAGCTATTCCTTCCACAGATAGATATTTCTTCCAAGGAGTCCGAGTTTATTTTGCAGTAACATAAACACAATGTTTGCGAAAAAGATCATTTATTCAACAAAACCATATATATCATAAACAAATAGAGTTACACAAATGGAAAACAGCTTATGCAATAATTGAAATTTGAATAAATGACAATGATCTTATAATATGCATAGAGATAAATAAAAACAGAATGATTATATACAAAAACATGGTAGAGACAATATACGAAAGAAAAGAAAGGACCCGTTTCTAGAATAACCTCCATCAGGTACACTCAAAGCCCCCCAAAAAAAAAATGAAAGAAAAACAATTTAAAGGTATTTGGGAGCAAGAAAACCAAAGTAATGACGATAATTTAGTTCTCATTGCAGTACTTATAGAAACGTAGATTTCTCACTTTTGAGACAGACCAGTTCCTATTTTAGCGATGTGAGATTGTCTTATCTTGCACTAGTGCAAGACAAAAAAATCACGTGCGTTTTACCGGCAAATACATGCTGTACAGTTTATGTCAACTGCCCCCAGTTCTCCATGCTTCACCAATAAAACCACGATTCTATTACATAAATATTTTTAAATTAATGTATGCATACTATTCTGCTAGCTAATAATTTAACTATCGTGCACCTTTCATGTTTCACGGTGTATGACTTTCAAGTCAATATTGTTTACTTTGAGTAAATGATAGAGTGCTCTCCCTTGTTAGTAACTAACGTACCTCCCTTTGACCAAATTCAAATATTTTTTCACAGTCACAGGTGTACGTAGTGTTGAGTTACATTTATCATATATTTATTAAATACATTGTATTTTATTATGAAATACATTTAAAATACTGCCAAGACACGGATGCGAAATATTTACTTCAGCAATGGAAACAAAATTTGCGGGAAAACGCTCGATCGGGAATGTAAACAAAACAATTAGGTAACAGCTGCTAAAAGTGAGAAATAAAATCAAACACCGGAAAAAGTGCAAGACAGGGAAATCTCCGACACCCTCGGGTAAGATTTCAATCGTTCGCTGACTCGGCGAGCCTCGTCAGCGAACGATTGTAATCTTACCCTCGGGTGTCGGAGATTTCCCTGTCTTGCACCTTTGCCGGTGTTAGATTCTATATATCTAATTAAGTGCGCACGACACGTTTCTGGATGCGCACGTTTCTGGAATAAACTTCATCAGGTACACTCAAAATCGAAAGATTGGAAAGTCAAATCACTTAGAATTTAATTCTTGGATATATATATACAATAGATTGACAGGTGAACTACATCACGAATATGACAAAAATTATGAATGTATACGTGACGTAAAACAACAAAGTATAGCCATGGTCACGTGATGACGTCACCATTGATCATTATCCCTCTATTTTGAGTGAATTAGTGATTGTTGTTTAACGCCAATTGATGAATTTTTCAGCTATATATATATTTATATATCGCATCAACAACAAGTTATATGATTAAATGTGACGATGATGATGACCGCTCCACTCGGACACATTATTCTTCTGTTTTGATGCGTTTGCTATGCAAGACAAGCCATAAAGACAGCTGCGCGTGACCCTGTCTTACATGGCCTTGTCAGCCAATCAAATCGGCCGAATATAATCAATAAAAATATCTACGACTGCTGTAGTAATATAAATTATCGTCTTAGTAGATCTAAAAAAGTTTCAAATATCAATTTTATCTGAATTTTAACTGATATATAATAGATTTAATGCGGTTTTAAATAACTGTGTATTTACTGCATTGCACATTGGGTTGTAATATTTTGTGTAGTAAACATGACATTGACATGCGAATGAATGAATGAAATCGACATGCTTTGTTTTTAAGTTGAAACGGAAGAAACAGGTACTTGCACTCGTCCTTATTGAAGATCTGGGATTTCTTCCACACGTGAGAGAAATTCAGCGTCTTTCCACTCGTTCTGATACGCTCCATTCGTGAAAAGACGGAATTTCTCACACTCGTGGAAGAAATCCCAGATCTTCAATAGGGACTCGTGTAAGAACCTATTATTCTGATGCCGAGCCAACCAATCTTTGCTGTTACTCCTAATGCTGTGTGTTTAGCAGAGAAGCAGCAAATACCAATTGTATAGTCTTTTGTTTGACCCGACCTGGGATCGAACTCACGATATGCCACACTTGTCTATAACACGCTGACCATTTACACCACCGATACGGTTAAAACTTTTGTGAATCACAGAATAAACCAAGACAAAATAAGAAAATTACACTTATCAATATATTATATCTAGTCATAGTATATTAGTGTGCTCTGTACAAAATTACCTTTCTTTGTGATTCATGGTATAAATAGACTGTAGTACATATAATGTAGGGAGTTGTTTTATACTATATAGTACTCCCATATAAAATAGTAACATAAAATGTACATTATGTGAGGAAAAAAGAGAGATTGATTGAAATTGTAATTATCGAATTTGTAAGACATGGCATATTATTTTTAATATGATGAAAAACACATAAATACTGGTAATATATGCATGTAATTATGAATATTAACTCTCCTGGTCTCGGTTATAATATTGGGCACATTTAAACAAATGGCAGTTTTACTAACTGAAAGTGCTCCAAAATATATTGTTCTATGAACTAAGGACATAGCTTACTGAATACTCACATAATATTTGTTTAGTTAAATTTATTTCGTTATTATTTATCGTCGATTGTTTCTAAAAGTATGTATAGAAAAACACAAAAATACAAATACATTGACTGTTTAAGAATATTACTAAAACATGCGCGCACTGCACTTGAAACAAATGCAAAAACATGAAACTTTGAACTTTAATTTCTGAAAGAATGATATTATTTTAGCAAAAGACAAATCGGCGGTGCGCAGTTTAAAAAAAAGAAAATCTAAACTTGTAGTGATATTGAATTAAATCAAGTATCCATTTAAATAGGTTCACCCATGTACGTTCTGATATAGCTATATAGCTGTATGGTGTATTGAAATCTCTGTTTTATTTGTAATAGATATCGTAAAACATATCATCTATACGAGAATGGTGAATCATAAGACGCATGAGATGTCCAATTTGGTATCTCTTTGGCGTTGTGCACAGGGCACTAATTCGTCTATTTACTAATTATTTCCTTCAATTTTCTACATTACGTTTCTTAATATGAAAAAAAAATGTTTTTGCGGATTATTTTGCATTCAATTTTCAATTCTTTTTATATCTTTACCCTGTACTAGAACACAGCATTATAATATGTTATTATTTTATTTCTAGAGTTTATAGATTATAATAGGTATTAGGCAATGAAGATGGTGATATTTAATATATAATGTCCTGTATTATATTGAATACGAATCCTATATAAAGGAAATTATAAATTAACCTGCTTCAATCGACATCCTGTCTATTCAGAGCAGCACAAAACGTTCAGTTTAGACAGGTTTCACTGTATAGTCGTTCCATGTCAAGTATACCGCGGAAGTTTTAAATAAGTTTGCGATCACTGTGTATAATGTCGTAATATCGAGGATACGGCGCAAGTTTGATGAAAGATTGCCGTCACCGTGATCAATGTCTAAAGCCAAGGATACGGCGCAAGTTTAAATAAGCCTGTAGTCACTGTGTTAATTGTCCTATGTCAGGTATACAGCGGAAGTTTTAAATAAGCTTGCGTGTTAATAGTCCAAGGCCAAGAATTTGGCGGGGATTTCATATAAGCCTGTAATCACTGTACATGTGTTAATTGTCCCATGTCAGGTATACGGTGGAAGTTTTAAATAAGCTTGCGATCACTGGGTTAAATGTCCAAGGCCAAGAATATGGCGGAGATTTTATATAAGCTTGCAGATAACTGTGTTAGTTGTTCAATGTCAAGAATATGTCGGAAGTTTTATATAAGCCTGCAGTCACTGTGTTAATTGTCCAAGGCTAAGAATATGACGGAGATTTTATGTAAGCCTGCAGTTACTGTGTTAATTGTCCAAGTCTAAGAATATGGCGGAGATTTTATATAAGCCTGCAGTTACTGTGTTAATTGTCGAAGGCTAAGTATATGGCGGAGATTTATATAAGCTTGCAGATAACTGTGTTAGTTGTTCAATGTCAAGTATACGGCGAACGTTTTTTATAAGCTTGCAGTCACTGTGATAGTTGTCCATATTTTTGTATTGAATACCCCAGTACTCCTTTGTGATAAATTACATGTATGCCATAGACAAATTAAATGTTCCTTGATATACACTTGGGTAATTGATGTTTTTAGTCTATTCGTTTCAGACAAACGAATAGTGGGTATATACAAACAACATCACACAGTATGTAGAGACAAAACGAATAATATAATATAATAAAGGTTCAGTTATAGCACGAAGGTAATGACATATCATCTTCTCCTTTGGGAGAAAGTCATATTTTTGTGCGAGTGTGGATTCTTGCGGGTATTCTGTAATTATCTATTTATGATAGTCTCATTTTCTGCATAAAATATAAAAGATGTTTGATTCGTCTTTACCTCCAGTTGTGTGTAAGATAGCACATGTCTTATTTACGTTTATTGTGTTTGTTTGTGTATAATGGTGTCCAACACATATTCTGTTTTTGTTTTGTTTTTCTTCGTCTTGTTTACCCTATATTGCCTGTTTCTCTGGATTGTCCATTTTGATTGCCCCTTCTGTATTCTCTAACATTTATTTGAAAACATGCATCTATGAACAACTAGTATCACATAACTCATTGGTAATGATATTATACTAATTTGGGGAATGATCCTACAAGTTTAAATTTAACCCGAATGTGTATTAAAATAGGCCAGGCACGAATGGAATCCGATTCGTTAGTCATGATAATGTAAAAATGCACAAATTCTTAAAGTATGCAAACGCAACAGACCAAGAATACGGCGGATACAGTGCAAACAAAAGCTATTCTGAATGGGATATGTTTCAAATACTAAGACTAAATTATGTTGGGTATTGTGCTGTTATTAACAATTAATAACACAGACAATAAGCATGGATGTTATCCCTTTCAAGCGTTCTCATGGAAATGCGCTAATTGTAACCTGCAAGGGATTGTATTCAAATAGGTACACTGTGTATGATGTCAAATCCATCTGGATATTGAAAAAATAATATTAGAAAACAGTGTTAGTTGTTTTGCATTTCGCAGTAACTCTCTGCCATAGTCAATTACGATAACAGTTTACTGTGTAGAGTTTTGAACATGGTTTGTCTCTTTGTCCTATTTCTTTTGGTCATTGTATTCTGTGGTCTGTTTCTTTTGGTCATTGTATTGTGTGTTCTGTTTCTTTTGGCCATTGTATTCTGTGGTCTGTTTCTTTTGGCCATTGTATTGTGTGGTCTGTTTCTTTTGG
>MJUT01034017.1:232995-245146 GCA_002080005.1 Gigantidas platifrons
CACTGTGATGTCTTCACATTACAAGGCACTGTGATGTCTTCACATTACAAGGCACTGTGATGTCTTCACATTACAAGGCACTGTGATGTCTTCACATTACAAGGCACTGTGATGTCTTCACATTACAAGGCACTGTGATGTCTTCACATTACAAGGCACTGTGATGTCTTCACATTACAAGGCACTGTGATGTCTTCACATTACAAGGCACTGTGATGTCTTCACATTACAAGGCACTGTGATGTCTTCACATTACAAGACCATCGTAAGACACCATAACGAAACAATAGTCAACTGTGAACCAAAATACAATTGATAATACACAACATGTACCATAATTATCTGTGGAAAGTGGCAAGTACATGGCACTGTGATGTCTTCATATTGTAGCGTTGCTTGTAGGAGAGACATATAAAGTACACTACCTATGGACACTTGTTATAGTATTAAGATCGTATGCTCTTTTAAATAATAAACTGAAAAATGAAAAAAATACCATACTTTCGGAACAATTCCACAATCAAATATGACATTCGTAGAAAGAGGCAAAAACGATACCCCTCAACACACAAATACATGTTCGCTCAATTTCCTGACTTGGTACAGGTACTGTAATAAAACGTGGCTGGATTAAACTAGTTTCATGGGCCCAAGCCGCTCCTCTTAGTGAAATGATGCTGTCATGCAAGTGCTTTCTACAGGTGAGTAAAAGACCAAATCTCATTTATAAACCTTCCTATTATAAAGTACGCTATAATTTTGAACATTATACATAGCATATTTATTCTTTGTGACACAGAAGTTGTCATATGTATAATATTGGCTTTATTAAAGAGAGTCGATGGCCTCAACCATTATCTAAATGTTAGACAGTATAAAAAAAAATAGCGAAACAATGGTCAAATTTGAACCAAAATATGATTGTCATTACCATATCTGTGGAAAGTGGCAAGTACATGGCCTGTGATATCTTGGTATTACAATGGCCATCGCATGACATAATAGCGAAATTGCACCAAAATACAGTGCTAAAGAGTTCAATACAGATTCAATCTTCTTTTTTGACAAAACGATAATTAATACCGTTTTAGAATATTTATATTTTTTGTATATTGTTATGTTGGGCAACTGACAACTCTCCAAATGAATGCAACTGTTACTCAGATGAGCGAATACATGTTCCATGACTCGCGTGGTCAGGTTTTTCTCTCTCTATTTCAATCAAAACTTGATTAAATGTTCCTTTATCAATAAGTTCAATGTAATCTTTCATTTTCATAAGACCAATGTCTTACGGAATCATAAGCATTAATTCTTTGGTCATAAGTCTCCGTTAATGTCTACCAAAATAATAATAAATATAAACAAAAAAAATACTTTCAACTTGTAATTATTGGTATCGTAAGAGAATATGAATACTTTCTGTTTTTTGTAGAACAGCAACTAGTACGAAAAGTCGGAGATCAATTCGTGAGAAACGAAAGAAGATGATCAAATTATCAGAGTTTAAACATTATTTTAAAATTACCGGTAGATTTTTATCAGGAGTTAATAAATCAAAAGACAGGTAAAAACCAGCCAATTAAAATACTGCAACAAGAGAGTCAAAGGGTTAATAATCGTTATTAACATGTACGAAATGAAAACACACGAAGCTTTTGTAAACATGGCTATTTCACATAAATCTCCCATAAGTCAAATCCTAATTTCCGATCCGGGCGATATCGAGTGACCTGTCATCCTATTTTTACGTGCGTGTCATCTGTATCCACTGTCGTAAACTTTATTATTTGCACAACATTTGTAATGTTGGTTACTTAAAGTGATTTTCGTGTCAACATCAACTTTGGTTGGTAATGATGGCGTGCAGTAATAAATTGTTTACGTTAAACAACAAGAACATATACCAGTAATTAAGAATTTAACAATCAGATTAGACCAAGTCATTTCTGTCACAGAGAAATTATATGCTGTAATAAGATGGATTAAAAAGTCCATGAAATGAACCTATCTTTTTTTTTCTTTTTTTTTTGCGAGGTGTCAGTGTAAAATAAAATAAGACCATAGATATATAAAGTACAGGAAATGTCATTTGATTTTGGTGAACAGAAAGCACCTGCTTAGATCAAATTGGAGCCATTATCCAAACAATTTGATGAATGTGTAAAAAAAAAAAAGAAGTATTATTTCATTGCATGACATATGGTATTTAGACGTCGTAAATATTATATTTTCAATAAAAAATATTTTTCTTCAAATAGAGAGTACGTTTACTATTTGTATTTGTAAAACCAACGAAATTGGCAAATTAATTTAATTGGCTTTCAAATATTCCAGCTTGTGGCACACCTGACGAAGGTTATTCCAGAAACGCGCCGTGTGCATTAAATTAGATATTTACGTTTTTATGAATTTGAATGTAATATATGTTTCCATATGAAAGACAAAGCCCAAAATATGGTCAACCCCGTTAACAAATGGTTGTCATGGTTTTCGATATATCTGTTTGTTTATATCTTGTCAAATTTCCTATATGTGACATAGCACTAATAGTTGGGATCGCATGGTAGTCAAATTTGTATTTTAAAATACTACTACCACCAACCTTTGTGCGCTGCGTAATGTGATAAAATTTGTGAGTTCTGCACAACCCAATGCAATGTATACACGATTCAACTCAATGTGCTGAAATGTTGTCATTTCCCTACCACCAACGACAATATGAAATGTGATACAGTGTGTGAGTTCCGTACCACATATGCTAGGACTTAATGTGATACAGTGCGTGAGTTTGGTACCGTCCATGATAATATTTAATGTGATAAAGGTTGTCAACTGCCTTCGGTAGGTATGCTGTTTTCTACCTTTCCTCATTCAATAAAATTGACGGTCATAATATCACTGAAATATTGTTGAACATGCAGAATCCGAACGGTTGGCCTTCATTATTCTGCTATAAAGTTCGAGCTAGCCTTCTAGTATAAGAAAAGTTTAAAGATACCAAAGGGGTAATCAGAATCCATAAATCGTGAAAGAATAGACACTACAATGGCCATAATAAAAAGGACAAAGGGACAAAAAATGATCTACAAAACACTACACAGAAAATTATAGATTGAGTAACACGAACCTCACTAAAACAGTTGGTGAGTCCTGCTGCTCTGGACTAATCAGCAGTATTTGCTCCGCTATAGGCACCCGTCGTGTTACTCTGGTTACAAACCCAGTAAATATGGGTACATTTCTAAGCTAGATGCTACTGATAAAAGCAACAAAGTAGCTTAAATAAATACATACAATTATTCTTTTTGACTTGGCGAATGTTGAAAATTATCGTTTCTTTCATAAATACCCAAAAAGACAATAATAACTATATTTGTATTATATTGTTGTAACTATACATCCTATTTCAATGTGTTTCTTAGTAACTAACGAACATACAAATGTTTATAAAGCAATAACAGCCAGGAAATACAAAACAACATCAAAGAAAACAAATACACAAAGCGGAACTAATATAAGATTTATCAATACACACCCCCATGAAACATTCAGATTGAGGCTACCTACCATTAAAGTTAAGTATCTACCATTATATAGGTGATTGTAATCTATATATAGCTATACTGTTGTCTCATTTCCTCTATATATATCTATTCAGCTTTTTTTTCACATGATATTAAAATATCGATTTGCAGCATGAAAATAACGACAATAAGAATTATTGCACACAATTTATCTAAAAACAAATGGGAAAATTACGATTAATGGATCTTTAAATCCTGAAGATATAATAACCTAAATATTAGTTGTTTCTGCTTTTTTTATTACCATTTTAAAGTTATTTTCACCTGACAAATATTTAATGTAATACACTTACATATTGTTTCTGTCAAATGTACATGTATTTGTCTATTGGTAAGAATTGTTATTTACAACATCATGGTTTAGGGCTATGAGAATAGCGTTGATATCTCAGTTACCGGATTAATACCCGCCACATATTTGTGCCTATCACCAATGATGACCGCGATTTTAATCACCTTCAAATATTGCTATTTCTCTGTTAGGAAGTTTGGGGTGTGCAGGAAGAAGTGATTGTTTTTAGTGTGGTTGTGTTTATGTATATCGGATGCAATTTCACTTTTTAATTTTCGAAAGGTGGGGAAATTATTGTAATTTTCACAAATTGATTCTTTAAGTTATTTCTCGTCCATTTGGAACTCCGTAGTGTATATATGCTTAGTAAATATTGGCTTAGATATATCAAAAGAATTTCTGAGAATAAAAAAAAAATAGGTTCAACATAGAAAATATTGCAATTAATTTCATCTCATTTGTAATGACACGAATAAAGACATTATTTTAAGACTGTACAAGCGGTTGCATGGAAATAAAAACTAATTATCATTAGGATAAAGAGACATCATCATTAATGACATTAGTTTTGTAAATTGATAGTTTGGTTGGTTTGGTTTATGGTGTTTAACGCCACTTTCATCAATATTTCATTTTGTAAATTGACGTAGATATGTATGGCATATAGATTAACACATTAACAAATAAATAATTGCATAAAAACATGATTTCTATATTAGTTCTTCCTTATTTTAATGACATCCCAAAGGGGTAATTCTAAAATAAAGGTTATAGGTTTAAGTTATTGATGGATATAGTTCAAAACGATTCTAAAAATTATTATTAAAAGTTTAAAAATTCTACCTGATGTATATCAAAACACTGAGATTGAAGTGTTGTTGTGTTTCCATATGTTTGAGAAAAAAAACCCAACATGGCTTCTATTTCCCAATAGTGATATTTCCTTTTCTTGTAGAGCACTATTACGACACCTTATCTGGTTGGAGTGGGATATAGATGCGTAGCAACACTTTCAATGATATTTCAGTTATATCATGGCAGTCAGTTTATTGTTGGAGGAAATTGTAGTGCCCGGAGAAATCAACCATCATGGAACAAATCACTAATAGGCACTGATTACATTGGTCTGCTTACAGAGCCTTCATAACTTGTAGCTTATGTCAGAGTTAGCTATATTGATAAATTACATCAGAAGATTACTCTTGTTTCCAAATTATCAACAAATAGTTTATTAAGTTTGTTTCATGGGTATTCAACATGACATTCTTCAAACGGGAAACTCAAATTTCCACTAGGTTCACTACATTTAAACAAACGTTAGAGAAAACCAAAGCGGCAATAAAGAATGGACTCCAGAGACATTGGTAACATTGGCCACAGAAGACGCAAGGCGACGACAAACACAAGACAAAAACACAACACAGACGAATAAAAAAGATGAGCAACACGAACCCCACCAAAATCCACGGGTGAACACAGGTACTCGTGAAGAGTGAGCAGTTCCTGCTTCTTATAAGACACCCACCGTGTTACTCATATACGGTCAAATATAGTATATATAATCAAATGCATTAAGCGTCTTGTCAGTGTAAGTTGTATATATGTGCAATTTGCCCTGCCCAAGCAACGGGAGCTCTTTTTGGAGGTGTCATACCCGTACCTGAGATCATATTGCGTCTTTTCATCCCTTGCTTGTCATTCTTTTGGAGAGGTGTTACACTATTTATTTATTTGAAGTTATATTAATGCTGTTAATTTTTATATTTTCAGAAATTATAAATTGATAATATCAATTCCTCTTAGTATATTTTAAGGGAGGTATAAAGTTATCTCATTGAATCCCTAAAAGTAGAAACATTGTGCCATTCTATTAAAGTGAACTACAAAAGTGTCTCCCGATTGTGATTTCTAGTAAATACTTCGTAAAGATTGTAGATTTTTGCAATTTCAGATTTTCTCAACTACTTGAAATAAAAACGTAGATATCAAATTTAGTGCGCACGACGCGTTTCATGAATAACCTTCATCAGGTACGCTCGAAATCGAAAGATTGGAAAGCCAAATAATCTAAAGTTTTGGAAACAATAAAGCCAAAGGACCTAAACAATATATCCAAATTCGACTAAGGTCACCAACACAAATAAGTGTGTGATTAGTTAACACTCCAATATAATGGTTTCTATGACTGGTTCTACTACCTCATTATTTATCTTTTTTATTGTTCAAAATTATTTCAAAGTGCATAGTTTGCTTCTCTTTATTTTATTTCGGTACAATTATGTTTTTCTGGTATTGTCTTGAACCAGGGAATCATAAAAACAATTTACAGTTCCCGGCTTGTACATACCCAATTGTGTCATCTCGCTGTTTGTAAGATTCTTCATATAGACGAATAAAACAATAGTAATTTAACCAATAAGGTATAGCTATAGCGAGTAAGTTGTAATTGTTGTATTAAAATAAAGTAACCAGACTAATTGCAATTATCCTGTGTTTTTTATGATCTTGATTATTGTAGAGATGGGTATAAGAGCCCAGTTTTATCTTAAGCTATACTAAATCAAGTGGAATAAATGTTTAAATTCCTTGGAGTACAATTCCTTGCCAGGAAGTTAAACAATCAGTACATATAGTTGTAATTTGTCTAGACGTCAAATGTGTAAAATGTTTATAGTAATTAAGAACGCGTATTAGATTGTATAACAGTTTGTGTGAATGACATCACAATAAAAAAAAAAACGTTATACAGAGAAAGTTTGATTTTGGATAAATTGATGATTGTAATGCATTAAAGTTAATCCCAAGGTTCTTGTCCTCATGGTTCTTAATTGAACTCGTATAAATGTTAGATGACTTGTCGTTAAATCCACTCTCATTATTTGCCAAATTGGTATCACACCTGTCCATCAGTACTGGTTCTAAAAGCTTAATGCAAAAAAATGCCAATGCAGATAGAGTTGATGTCATTTCTACCGCGGGCGAATGGCAACTTCTTTAGAATAAAAACACAAGGTGGTAGATGGAGAAAAGTTGTGTTCTGGTCCATTAGTCAGACAAGTAGTAACGTAAATGGAAAATGGGAATGAAACAAACGAATTCTCCGACAAACGAAGCTGATAAATCACACAGTGGCATGTCGTTAGCGTTCAATATCCATTATTTTGACGTTTGATACATTTAGATATATACTGATTGCAATTATATTGATTTTCTGTAAACTTCACTGATAAAAGCCATAATCTCGGGGTTTTTGTAAAACGTAATTGACATGAAACTTTGATATTTTATACTTTGAATTAAGAATATCTGAAATTAAATCGAAATATTAATTTTTATATCTGTAACCGCCGGGTTCGTGCTCTCGTATTAAACCACTTTCTTAATTTGTTTATAATGTAATGGAATTTTTTGAAATCAAACGAATTTTGTTTTTGTCAATTTTAATAAACAATTTAGATCATTCACCTTCATTTACCCTGTATATTTTCAACAGTTGTCGACGTGTTTTAACATGAAACCGAATAAATTGGAAAACAAATGATACCACACCGTCAGAACAGTTCCAAAATCTAACAAAACAAAAAATACCACACCATCAGAACAGTTCCAAAATCTAGCAAAACAAAAAATACCACACCATCAGAACAGTTCCAAAATCTAACAGAAAAACAAAAAATACCACACCGTCAGAACAGTTCCAAAATCTAACAAAACAAATAATACCACACCGTCAGAACAATTCCAAAATCTAACAAAACAAAAAATACCACACCATCAGAACAGTTCCAAAATATAACAGAAAAACAAATAATACCACACCGTCAGAACAGTTCCAAAATCTAACAAAACAAATAATACCACACCGTCAGAACAGTCCCAAAATCTAACAAAACAAAAAATACCACACCATCAGAACAGTTCCAAAATCTAACAGAAAAACAAATAATACCACACCGTCAGAACAGTTCCAAAATCTAACAAAACAAATAATACCACACCGTCAGAACAGTTCCAAAATCTAACAAGACAAAAAATACCACACCATCAGAACAGTTCCAAAATCTAACAGAAAAAAAAAAATACCACACCGTCAGAACAGTTCCAAAATCTAACAAAACAAATAATACCACACCGTCAGAACAGTTCCAAAATCTAACAAACAAAGAATACCACACCGTCAGAACAGTTCCAAAAAACTAACAAAACAAATAATACCACACCATCAGAACAGTTCCAAAATCTAACAGAAAAACAAAAAATACCACATCGTCAGAACAGTTCCAAAATCTAACAAAACAAATAATACCACACCGTCAGAACAGTTCCAAAATCTAACAAAACAAATAATACCACACCATCAGAACAGTTGCTAAATACAACCAAAATAAAATCGTAGAAACAGAGAAAAAGAGGAACAATCGAAGCCAGAACCTCACATATGACCGCTCACTTTCCTGATTTGATACATACACTTCAATAGAGAGTGGTGTGGTTAAACTAGGTTTATGGGACTAAATCTCCCAATTGTAATGTTGGTTCTCCATCTTTATATATTTATTTCACCATTTAACACAAAAGTGAACAGGCTTTTCTGTTTAATGTTTTGTAGATCGTTGTTTGTCCTTTTGACCTTTCTCGTTTGGCCATTGTGTTGTCTGTTCTACTTCGATATCAGGATTCTTATTACCAGTTTTGTATCTTAAAACTCTTCCTAGCATTTCAATGAACAGCATAACACGCTAAGCTTAGCTCATAGTACGTGCAAGTGCTTAGATACTGTTTGACTCTATATTGATCTGATATTATTCACAATATCACAATAAATTTATCTTTGTAGACCTTTTAGAGTGTGTGTCTGTGGTGATATTTCACAACTTATTATGTAGAATAATATATGGTTTTTTATTCATTTTTTAGATATTTTATGTTTTATTTACATGTATGGTGGTCATCGCTGTATATGTATTATGAAAAGAAAGTTAAAACAGTGATGATTATCAATTCCACCAATATCAACAAAACGAACAGTCACCTCTCATCATAACTGAACTCACTGAACAAAACGAACAGTCACCTCTCATCATAACTGAACTCACTGAACACAAAAAACACCACGACATATGTCGTTGGAAATCTAGGTCCTGACTTGGGATAAGCACGCCAAATGTGGCAGGATTAAACCGGTTAATGGTATCTATGCTTGTTGTGTCATCCTCCTTTACAAATATGGCACCCATAAAAGCTACTCTACTTAAAAAAATATTTTATTCTACGTTACATGCATCATGGTAATTATTGTGTGTGTGTCTCCCAATAATCTGTTTCTATGTTTTCACGTACATATATGGCGATCTCCATTATAAATAACATACTTTCTATCATTTGCTTATATTTTTTCTTAACATATATGACCGTCCTTACTGTATATTGTGTTTCCATGTTGTCGTGGATATGTATGCCCCTCACAATTGTATATGTTTATTTACCTATAGGCCATGGCCTATAGCATACCGTGCACCCCCCCCCCACACCTTCGAACCCCACTAATTTTTTTTTGGTCCTTTGTTATGTCCTTTTGAAGAAAAAACATGTTAACATTGACTATTTTGGGATGAACTTACATTTTTGAGCCCTTTTTAACATCCTTTCGACAATTTTGCCGGATTTTCAAATTTTTTCATTCTTCACTGTTGCTGAGGTCTTGTAGCTTATGAACAACTATTAGAACATACAAACTGGGGCTTGGTGGAAAGCTGATTATATTATCGTTCAAATGAATACAAGTTATTAATATTTTATGAAGTTCAGTAATCGTAGGAGGCAACAAATCGATCCCTACACCTGATAAAATTGCGTAAAAACGAGATTTTTCACCTTTTGTTTTCAATAGACAAAATATTACACAACTTTAATGATATTTTTATAATGGATTTATTAAAACTATTGCATTTATCGAAAATTAAACCCATTACATCATCAAAAAACATGCTTTGTAGTGTAGATTGCAGAACAATTGAATATTATAATTTTTGTCGATTTTAGCTCTATTCAGCCCAAAGCGTGTAATATCTTTTTCATAATATAAATTGACAACCAAATTATACATCTGTCGTGTGAGATTATGTCATGGAGACATTTTAAAATAAAATTTGTTCTAGTACCACCCTGTATAGGACTTCTAGCGGCAAAATATTACCCCTTACCCTGCCGAAAATCGCATAATATTTTCTCATCAGTATTAGTCTGTGGGCTAGCATAACCCCCGTATACCCCCACCTTCTATGTTAACATATTGTTTTAAGTCCTCCTATATATCCTCTTGACGGAAAAACATGTTGGCATTGAAAATTTTGGGACGAACTTGCCGTTTGAGGCTAATATTTACACCCTGTCGCAGCTTTTTGAGGATTTTTGATTTTTTTCAATTTTTGTCTTTGCGAGCATTAAATGTATACTAAACAGTCTTGTAAGTATATCAATATGGTATCAAATGAAAGCTTAAAGTATTAACTTTCAATTGAATACAAGATATATACACTTTGTGGCTACCAAATTTTGTCAGACGTGAAAAACCTACCGCTCCCCCTTCCTGAAATGTCAAAAAAAGACATTTTTTCCCTTAAAAGTTTAGATAAAAAAATATTTCGTACTAAACTGCGATCTTTTTTATGCTAAACCAAACAAATATATCACATTTAATAAATCAAGCACTAGTAAACCTTTATGAAATGATTTTTGTGGCCAAAATACTTGAAAAATGGGATATTTTCAATTTTGCAGATTTTCACAGGATTCTGCTTATATCTTAATTTTACTAATAAAATAAAGGATACCGCATCATAATGACGGTTGATTTTTGTATCTGGGTACTATAACAATGTAAAAAGGGAATAATTATGTTCCTTCTACCTACTAATTAACAAATAAATAGCAACATATTAGCCCTACCCCTCTAAAAAAACACGTAAAATTTGATGAAAGTCGGTTTATTTCCTTAGAAACATGGTCGGGCAGGGTGAAATTTTTATTTGCCCTGTAAGATCTTTCAATTCTTTATTTAAACAAATCATATGAACATCATCTAAGAGGATTTAAATTCTACCAATGTCGGAAAACATGAAAAATGGGTAATTTCTGATTTTCAGAATTTCTACAGAATATTCCTTATTGGCCAGGTTAAGCTGCTTTATGGGAATTTTTGTCCAATCAATATAGTTTTATCTGAATGCTGAATGTATTAGGATTTATTTTAAAAACCATTAACCCTCATATATGCATATTATGATGCCCATTTTAGCCAAATTCTACCCCTTCCTCTACTTGAAAACTGGGACAAATATACATGATATACTCAATATTTCCATATTTCAATTTCATTCCAAACAGTATTGAAAATTGGTGAAACAGTTCTCACTAGTCTTCCTCTTCACCATCAATCAACGAGTATAAAACATCGTCGAATTCATCATCACTTTCATCGCTTTCTGTCAAACCTGCAATATTTTCATCGACTAAAACGCCGGCGAGTTGTCGTGGAATGAAATCACCAGACACCCATTTTGGTCTTGGGACGGACGAAAGGACGAACGGACAGATGGACGGACGTACAGACAGACAGACGGAAGGACGGACAGGGGTAAAACAGTATACCCCCTCCGGTGCAGTGGGGGTATAGCAAGGAGTGACAATTCTCTTTGATACTGGAATGGTTGATAGATATCGCCAAATTAGCACAGTAGTACCAGCAGGAATTGTGTCCAGCACTTTTAGGCCTGCACGCGTTCACACGCTGTGATACAACGAGCGCATTTAAGGGGATTGGAAAAGTCAATTTTTGGCCACAAAGATCACTTCATAAAGGATTATTAGTGCTTGATTTATTAAATGTGATATATTTGTTTGGTTTAGTATAAAAAAGATTGTAGTTTAGTACGAAATATTTTTTTATCTAAACTTTTAAGGGAAAAAATGTTTTTTTTTGTCATTTCAGGAAGGGGGAGGGGTAGGTTTTTCACGTCTGACAAAATTTGGCAGCCATAAAGTGTATATATCTTGTATTCAATTGAAAGTTAATACTATAAGCTTTCATTTGATACCATATTGATATACTTTTAAGACTGTTTAGTATACATTTAATGCTCGCAAAGACAAAAATTTAAAAAAATCAAAAATCCTCAAATAGCTGTGACAGGGTGTAAATATTAGCATCAAACGGCAAGTTCGTCCCAAAATTTTCAATGCTAACTTGTTTTTTCGTCAAGAGGATATATAG
>MJUT01034017.1:256171-266575 GCA_002080005.1 Gigantidas platifrons
AAAAAAAAAAAAAAAAAAATCGTATAGAATGATACTACCAACATATGAAAATAAAGGAAAATAAGAAAAAAAAATGTTTATTAATATTTTTAGTTTTGATTTACTCATTTGACAGAAATGATAGATGTATACTTAACCTGCTACAATAAAACTCCACGTATCTAATATGACGCGAACGAGTCGTTTCTAGAATAACCTTCATCTTGTACTCACATTGTCAGTAGATTGGAAAGACAAATAATTTTAAAGACTTGGAATAAAAAACGTAGGTATTACTATATATCTAATTAAGTGAGCACAACGTGTTTCTAGAGTAACCTTCATCAGGTACGCTCAAAACAGAAAGACAGGAAAGTCAAATAATGTAAAGGTTTGGAAGCAATAAAACTAAAGGACCTAAACAGGATAGCCAAAATAGGCCAAGGTCACCTAAACCTGAGGGAGGAGAGCCTTAGTTTGATAATAATTACATTATTTATGAACTGTGTCATACTTACCCCATGGAGCCGTTAAATACCTATGTCATTATAGTCGTTTCATTAGTACCGCATTGTAACCGTTTTCATTCACCATGTTGTAGCCGATCTTTATCTTCTCTATATTGTAGCAATTTTAAATTTAATCGACCGGAGCAATGTCAAATTTAACATCGTTTAACCGTTTTTTGTGTTTTTGTCCAATTGCAACTGTTTTATGCTTACACCATGTAAACCATTTCACTTACCCCACTGTAACCGTCTTACATCAACTACATGGAAACGTTGTACTTCACACCATTATAACCGTGTAATACATACCCCACTGTAACCATCTTACATCACGAACCACGTGGAAACCTTTTACTACACACCATTATAACCGTGTAATACTTAGTCCATTGTTGCTATTTCATGCTCACTCTATTGTAACCATTTTACTGTTTCTCCATTGAAACCGGTCATATATAGCCATTGCAAATTGATTTATATTTACTTCACTGATCTCATTATAACCATTTTATACTTACTCTATTAGAAGAATAGTTTGAAGATACCAAGAGGTAATCAGAATTCATAAATCGAAGAAGAACAGACAACACAATGGCCAAAAGAAAAAGTACAAAAAGACAAATAACGATCTACAAGCATACACATAAAACTAAAGATCGAGTAACACGAACCCAACTAAAAACCGGGGGTAAACTCAGGTGCTCCGGAAGGGTAAGCAGTTTTATGCTTACCGCATTGTAATCGTTTTTGCTCATTCCATATTAAGAGTTTTACATATATTCCATTATAACCCTTTGAAAGTTACTATCTTGTTATTTTTTTTTAATTCTTTCTTCAGAGCAGCCGGTTATATGTACTCCCAGTTGTAATTCATTTTATATGTACCCCTATAGTAACCGTTTTATATTTTCTCCAATATAAGCATTTAATGCTTACCCCATTGTAAGCGCTGTATTCTTACTACACTGACAAATGTTACATTTTCAGTTGTAACCGTTTTATGTGTGCCTCATCGCCGTTTTATGTGTGCCTCATCGCCGTTTTATGTGTGCCTCATCGTTACAGTTTTATATGTACACCGATTAAAACCGTGTTATATTAACTCTGTTTTAACCATTGTAACTTTTCCCGGATCACCCGAGTTCATCCTCTATTTCTGTAGAGTTCGTGCTGTTCATACTTTTTGTTTTCTGTGTAATATTTTATATAGATCACTATTTGTATGTTTGTTCTCTTTCCTTTGGCCATTGGATTCTCTGTCCTTCGATTTACGGCTTTTGAGTACACATTTGGTGTCTTCAAACTTTTATTATATTATGTAACTGTAGCGGTGCATTTCATTTGGGCGCAAAAAATATTTCATTTGGGCGCAAATATATACTTCATTTGGGCGCATATAATTTATTTCATTTGGGCGCTTCGTTTTTAAATACCTCTTCCGTTAGCCAGACAATATTTGTCCGTTGCCCCCTGTTCACCTTGGTTTGCAAGTTACTCTCGTCTAGTTTCTATAATTCCTTCCGTTTAGCCATTACACGGAGCTGTTTTGATTCTATTTTCCTTTCATGCATGTCATGGTAGCCATTTAATATGGATACCCACATTATCACAATTTATTTAAACCGAACCGTATGCATGGCTGTTGTCTTTATGGCCAGTCCTCTGTTAAAATATCAAAACTTAAGCCGATGTTACCAGATTACCATAGTAATGTTTATAATTTTCATTATATTTGAATAACTAAATAGTATTATTATACCTCATATATTAATTACCGTAAATAGATTAATTTGATTGGGCAATGGGTAAAAATCAGAACACGTGATCACACAGGACAAAAATCATATTCCGTGAAATAAATATCATATTCCACCACTTCGGAAGCCTCGCGGGTTTTCCCGCCAGACTTATCGTTCTTTGACAGGAAAACGTCAGATGCACTCGGAACGTATCACTTGCACGCTGGCAAACAGACAACGTTGTGGACTTAAAATATGTTTGCCAGCAGTATTTTACATGTGTATGTGTTTTCCTGGTTTCATTCGGTATAATAAAACATTTATAGCATGTGGGTTCGGGAAATATGAAAATTTATTCACCCTCGAGCATCATATTCCCTTCGGGCGTTGCCCTCAGGGAATATGATACTCTTGGGTGAATAAATTTTCATATTTCCCTCACCAGCATGCAATACATGTATAATATTCCAAACCCACAATATTTATTCAGCTAAAAGTGTGATCAATGTCTCTTAGTCAAATGAATAGTATCTAGCTTGAGATATTCAAAATATTGACAAAAACATTTTAATAAAAACAATACCATTAATATCACTATATGTCGATATGAAATGTCATTGTGAATTCCAATAATTAATCCAGTGGAAGTCAGTATAGTTTTTATTTACTTGGGATATATATATATATACTGTTATCGTCATTCAGGACAAGTAAACCAAAGAACATAAACATGATAGGTAAAATCGTCGACGGGTACCTGTACCTGAGGTAGACAGGCCTTTATTTTAATGAATAACATTTTTCAAGGACTTGCAAATTCAAATATATATATATATACGGTATATATATCTAATAAATTATGCATAGAAATGTTACACAGTGATGGTCATCAATTCCACCAATATCAACAAAACGAACAATCACCTCTCATCTTAACTGAACTCATTGAGCAACAACAAAAAAGAACAAAAAAAAAGAACAAAATAAAAAAGGACATACGACGTTGAAAATCCGGGTCATGGCTTGGGTCAGCCATTACTTGTGGTAACCGTTTTCTCTTCCAACTGGATCTAAAACGGCAATATATAGAGAATATTATATGGCTCTTTCCGTATCACATCTCGTATCTACCAGAGACACCAATATTATCCAGATAGCTTTAGCTCGAGGGATGATATTGGTCGAGGGTTGTTACGGGATGTGATACGAAAAGAGCCATATCATATTATGTTTATCATATACTTAAACATGAGAAAGTCTTGTTCTGTATTATGAATTGTGATGTCGACGTAGTCACGTGATTAATATCATTTTAAGGAGTATGATAAAGGGGTGATGATATCGATATCAGTCACGGCAGACAATTACAGACGTAATGTTCTTTCAGAATTATATATGCAAATTTCCTTTATTTAGTACTAAGTATATGATAAATATATAAACAAACGATAAAAGAACCTACACAAATTCGCTGCCACCCAAAACACCACATGCTTTCACAAAACCGTATGACAACAAAGACCAAAGACATGGACAGTACAATATACAGGTCAGTGAATGCTCGTAGCTTACTGACTACTAGCTCTGTTGCCCACATCATACTACTCTTTAGATTTATCTGGTTTGGTTTTATGGTGTTTGGCGCCACTTTCTACAATATTTCAGTTATATCGTGGAGGCTAGTCTTATTGATGGAGGAAACCGGACTACCAGGAGAAAACCACCGACCTGTCACAAGTCACTGACAAACTTTGTCACATAATGTTACATCGAGTACACCTCGACATGAACGGGAAATCGAACTCAAAACTTTAGTGGTGATAGGTACTGATTACACAGGTAGTTACTGTTTAGGCAAAACCATATTAGTGACGGAAGTAATAAAACGTATATATATATATTTCAGCGCTCATCTGCATTTCCCCCACTCAGTTTGTTTACTAATTTCTGAATATTGATTTTACAAATGGTGCTTTTGATGAAGATTTTATCACAAAAATGTAGATAAATTAGAATTTTAAAATGTTTATTGCTTCACATTTATAAGAGTAGTTAAAATTGACCAAGCCATGTTCATTGACTTTTGATTTCAATTAGTCTAAGTGGTATTTTAACATCAATTTTTAATACCCTTTGATAAGTTTTTAGCTTGAGAAAATATATAAGAACTTTGTATTTTATCATTTTAAAATTAAAGTAAGTCGGGTCATATTCGTGAATTTATTGATAAAAAATAAACATGTCTTGTTCTTGTTGACAACAAAGAAGATCAAATTATGTTTCCAAGGTAACCTAATTTATAATTTGAAAAATATTGAGTGTAATGTAAGTGATATATTTTTTAATAAATGTTAGAGAATACCGTAGATGGACAATCCAGAGAAACTGGCAACATAGACTGGAAAGACGAAGAAAAACAAACAAAAAGAGACACAACGCAATATGTGCTGGACATCACCACGTGCAAGCAAACACAAACCAGAATTAACCTCCACAAACAACTTTAGGCAAAGAAGAACACATTCTAATTGGATATTGTTTTTATTCAATTGCAAACGAGGATTTATTTTAAAGTTTGCTATAAACAGATAAACAATAAAAACAAAGCTACATAAAATAACGTATTGTTTACTACTTATAAAACATTGGAAATATATTTGATGAAATTAGACAACAGTATGACGACAGACTATTTCAGATTTTTATTCTACATTTTTTGTACTTTTTATAATTAAAACGTCTAATCCTAGGTAGTATCCTACCCGTTCTCTCGTTTTATATATTATACATATTTCATTTGCATACAGAATAGCAAATAGGATTGAACACAAGCTATTTCAACATAAGTCAAGTATTTTCCCTTTTCACCAAGCTATATAAAAAATGATGCGACATACATTGCAATATGACATATTTAGAGTCAATAATATTACAGTAAATATAAAGATATCAGTTTATTAGAAGGAAACATTTACAATCAAAAATGTTTATTTTGGCATGACTTCCTCGTAGGCCATTTTTGATTTTAAATAAAATCAAAGGCAATTTTTAGACTGCATGTAAAGGCTGTAATAAAAAAAGACATTGCTACTTTATATTGTGTTTCGTTACATTGCAATTCGGTTTCCATGCGTGCTTGCGTAAAATAAAGATTGTTCTTATGATATTCTGGCATTAATTTCTGGTAGCATCTTAAATCCGATCTGTCAGTTGTTTTGAGACGTGAGCATGGCTCTGAATGATATTTTATATTAAGGCAATTTATGTTACTTCTAAATAAGAAACAAACTTCAGTCATCTATGATTTCTTTATTAATAAATACTATAGATAATGTATAATGGAAAGGATTTCGCATCAAAAGATTTTATTTCAATATCATTTGATAAATACAGATCCAAAATAATCATATGTTTGTATATATTAAATTGGTTATTTTGAAATTTTCTTTACTTGCAAATTAAGGCACATTTCCGTGAAGTTATTATTGACTTTATTGAAGTACATGGGGGATTTTTAATGAAATTATAAACATTTAAATTTGAAAATTGAAAACGGTATTGGATATATAATAAGTATGGAAATCCTAAATCTACTCTATAGTTATTTCCGTTTCAAGTTGTATTCATTTGGCTTATTGGTTTATCATGAGATTTACTTCATTGAAAACACACAAGGTCTTCAAAGTGAAGAAAAAAAGAGTTTGAATG
This sequence comes from Gigantidas platifrons, assembly GCA_002080005.1. Classification (NCBI taxonomy): domain Eukaryota; kingdom Metazoa; phylum Mollusca; class Bivalvia; order Mytilida; family Modiolidae; genus Gigantidas; species Gigantidas platifrons. The sequence goes on from MJUT01034017.1 coordinate 262,107, forward strand.
GGGAATTAGGACTCGTAATTTGAAGAGGGACAGACAATACCGTGTCCAAAAGAACAACATCATAAAAAGTCAAACAATGATCGACAAAGCACAACACAGAAAACCGAAGATTGAAAAACAGGAACTCAACTACCACCGGAGAATGCACTCAAGTGCTCCGGAAGGGTAGGCAGTTACTGTTCTACTAGTGGCACACATAAACTCCTTACTCCGTACATTGACAGATAGGTAAATTTAATCAATTTACAGCATGTCTTTGTTGTAATAGTTAGGATGATCACCTTGTGTGTGGTAAATCGATTCTGGTCGGAACAAACTAAAGACTATTCAATTGGTATTTTGGAGACCTCGTAAACCACATAACAATGATGGGTGAAAACAAAGTTTGGCTGTCCTGGAGTCGGGATGATGTGCTAGGTACTATGTCGACCTGTGGATTGTTGTTTCAGCTATATCATGACGTGAACAAGTTAATTTTCAATGAGTTGATGATGAGGTCCGCTTTGTATTAGACCAACACGCTGAGTTGGATTTTTATAGTGCTAGCTCATTGAAACAACAGTCCGCGGATAGACATGTCACTCCACTCGGAGACAGTATTCTGATTTCAAGCCAACTAGTCTTTGCTCTTTCTCCTTTATGCTGAGTGTTTAGGGAAGAAGCAACAAATACCAATTTTATAGACTTTGGTTTGACCCTACTGGGGCTCGAACCCGCGATCTACCACATTCGAGGCGAGCACGCTAACCATTACGCCACCGATCCGGTCGTCCTACAATGAAAAAAGTACAACCAAATTTAACAACAAAAACAACATTTAAGAGCTTTTCCACCATTATTAAATACAGATCTAACCTTAAAACCAAAAATACCACACTATCGGAACAATTCCAAAGTCCAATGACAAGTGGCGGGGTTAAACTAGTTCTGTGGGCCCAAAACCTAACATTTTAGTGCAATGATGCGATCATTCAAGTCTGTTCGATATATGTGTAAAATGCAATCTCTCACCCATACCCAGGCGAACAGCGTTGTTATTAAAAAACGCCCTAATCTTGAACATACTATATTTAATATTCGTGATACAGAAGTCGCCATTATGTATAATATTGGTTCTATAAAAGAAAGTCGATGACATCAACCGTCATTTAAATATCAGATAGTACACATGAGAGTATTTCAACTTTACATTCCGTATTATGGGGTAATGCAGTCCGTATTCCCATGTGTTTCTATAATAACTACATAATTAAGGAATCGTCAATGTGCTTATTGTTTTATGTTTAATATTTTCTTACGATTTGATAACGTTTTAGAAACCGTATATATTACACCTTATATATACCGTTTAATAATGTAAGTAGAAGTTTTGCCAGTACATGAACTTTATTTAATAAAATGAAAGCAAAAAATACAACACTAGGAACAGTTCCAAAATACAACACCAAAATCGTAGAAAGAGGCAAGATCGATACCACAAACACACAAATACATGACTGATCAATTTTATGGCTTGGTACAGGCACTTCAATAAAAAGTGGCGGGTTTAAGCTAGTTTTATTGGAACAAACTCCCCTTCTTAGTGAAATGATTTATTGGATTAATGACTATCTTAACTATCAACACAGGGGAATTCATCTATTCTGTTCTCTGGAACACTTCTATTAATGAAGAGTTTCAATGTGTTTGCCGTATGTCAATTTATCATATAAAGTGTTTAATTTTATAATTTGTGAGAAATCAGATTTGTGTAAGAAACGAACTAATGGAAAACTAAATAATAAATTCAATCTTAAAAATGTTTTATTTGAGATAAAACACATATTTTGTCTCCCACATTTTATATAATTTCTTGTTATTTTATTCTATCTTGTGCATCAATTTGTTAATATTGGTAGTACGTTTAAATAAGCTTTCAGGTGGTAGAATTATTACTTTTTAATGGCCAATTATACCATTTATCTTAAGTAACATTTTTAGAAATCTCAAATATGACTCAGCTACAAATTTGATTTATACTATATATGAATATTGTAGGTCATGTTTAATTTTGCCTTTTTATCCATTAAAAAAACATATTAAAATTTGTTAATAAAAGTTTCCGTCTTCAAAGGAATTATATTTTTTGTGACACCAGCTTATTAGAGGTCATAAAACAAAGAATAATTTGACGTTATTTTTTATATTAACAATTGCTAGTTTTAAAATTTTTCACAACTGTAATATTTTTTTTTAGTTCTTTCTAAAATTGCAACAATTTTTTTTTCATTTTTTTTTTAATTGAATTTGGGCAGATAGTGGCGATTAAACATATATCATCTGGGAATATTATAACGATTATGTACAGAACATGAGGGGCATATCATAGCGATTAAACACACAGAACATCTGTTCAAAATGTAGTGATTAAACACATAGAACATCTGGTCATAAAGTAGCGATTAAACACATATATTATCTGATCATCAAGTAGTTATTAAACACATAGAACATCTGGTCATAAAGTAGAGATTAAACACATATAACATCTGATAAAAAAGTAGCGATTAAACACAATGAAAATCTGATCATACAGTAGTGATTAAGCACATATAACATCTGATCATAAAGTAACGATTAAACACATATAACATCTGATCAAAACGTAGCGATTAAACACAATGAACATCTGATCATAAAGTAACGATTAAACACATATAACATCTGATCATAAAGTAAGGATTAAACACATAGTACATCTGAGCAAAAAGTAGTGATTAAACACATAGAACATCTGAGCAAAAAGTAGTGATTAAACACATAGAACATCTGTGCAAAAAGTAACGATTAAACACATATAACATCTGAACAAAAAGTAGTGATTAAACACATAGAACATCTGAGCAAAAAGTAGTGATTAAACACATAGAACATCTGAGCAAAAAGTAGTGATTAAACACATAGAACATCTGTGCAAAAAGTAACGATTAAACACATATAACATGTGATCATAAAGTAGCGATTAAACACATAGAACATCTGAGCGAAAAGTAGCGATTAAACACATAGAACATCTGTTCAAAAAGTAATGATTAAACACATAGAACATCTGAACAAAAAGTAGCGATTAAACACATAGAACATCTGTTCATAATGAACAATTAAACATAGATTGATAGAACATCTATAAGCATACTGTAACGATTATACATAGACTACTAGTATCTGGTTAAAAAGAAAGATTAAACACAGATCATCTTGTCATATTGAAAAGTTAAACATGGTACTTTTTGGGCATTTTGTATCGACTAAGCATATATAACACATTTGTAGTTACTAACCACACAGGGAGCATTTGGACAACTGAAGTGATTAACTATTTTGGCATGCTGTAACGATTAAACATAGAACATTTCGGGGTTTTTTTGTTTGTTTGTTTGATGTTGTTTAACACCACTTTCAACAATATTTCAGTAATATCGTGGCGGTCAGTTTTATTGGTGGAGGAAACCGGAGGACCTGGAGAAAACCACAGACCTGTCGTAGGTCACTGACAAACTTTATCACATAATGTTGTACACCTCGCCCTGATCGAGATTCGAACTCACAACAACAGTGGTGATAGGCACTGATTGCATAGGTAGTTGTAATTCCAATTACCATACGATAACGGCCACGATACCCCCAGAACATTTCGACTTATCATAGCGATTAAACAAACGGAAAATATATAGGAATTTTGAAACAATGAAACATACAGCATTTGAGCATTGCAAAATTTAATCAAACATCTGAGCATATTCTAACGTTTAAACATCTAGCCAATTGTGAAACGATAAAACATCTGGGTATATTGTAAAAGTCAACATTAAATAGAAACACCATATTAAACCAAATCTTACTTCAACTGTTTTGCGAGCCGAATGTCTTTTTTCACAATGATCTCTTTTTAGTTCCGATTTGACATGCAATACCATCGCTACACAGGAGATGGTTTCTGGTAATCTGAAATGTGCAAATTGTTCTCATTGGATAATAATGGACCTTTAGAAAGGACAAATAGCTGAAATAATGTCTGGATGGTACATACTGGGGGCTTATCATACATAGTCTAAGAATTTGAAGATGCCAAAAGAGTAATCAAAATACATAAATCAAAGAAGTACAGACAACACAATGACCAAAAGAAGAAGGACAGACAACACAATGACCAAAAGAAAAAGTACAGACAACACAATGACCAAAATAAGAAGTACAGACAACACAATGACCAAAAGAAGAAGTACAGACAACACAATGGTCAAAAGAAGAACAGACAACACAATGACCAAAAGAAGAAGTACAGACAACACAATGACCAAAAGAAGAAGTACAGACAACACAATGACCAAAAGAAGAAGGACAGGCAACACAATGGCCAAAAGAAGAAGGACAGACAACACAATGACCAAACGAAGAAGTACAGACAACACAATGACCAAAAGAAGAAG
>MJUT01034017.1:266897-356671 GCA_002080005.1 Gigantidas platifrons
ACAGACAACACAATGACCAAAAGAAGAAGTACAGACAACTCAATGGTCAAAAGAAGAAGGACAGACAACACAATGACCAAAAGAAGAAGTACAGACAACACAATGACCAAAAGAAGAAGTACAGACAACACAATGACCAAAAGAAAGAAGGACAGACAACACAATGACCAAAAAAAGAAGGACAGACAACACAATGACCAAAAGAAGAAGTACAGACAACACAATGACCAAAAGAAGAAGTACAGACAACACAATGACCAAAAGAAGAAGGACAGACAACACAATGACCAAAAGAAGAAGTACAGACAACACAATGACCAAAAGAAAAAAAGACAAAAGGACAAACAACGATCAACAAATTATAACATTAACGTTTGACTGAATAAAATATAAATACAGTTAAAAGATGTTTGAAGTCCTTGTCCAAAGAATCTTTGGTTGTACTTTGCATGATCTGTCGTAAGGTTGTAAACATTATATAGATTGGTACATCATCCTCTATGTACTTGGCATTAGTAAATATGTTTTCATTATGTGCTGAACAGGATTTGGATAGTGAATAACTAGCACCACATTAAGTTAATGGTCACAATTAGGTAACAGACTTATATGATTTTTGTCTTGACTATAGGAGTAACATGGCTAGTATCTTATAAGAGACAGGAAGTGATTACCCTTCACGAACACCTGGGTTCACTCCGGTTATTGGTGGGCCCCGTGTTACTCACCTTTTAATTTTCTATGTTGTGTTGCGTTTTTGTTTTGCTTTGTTTGTCTTCATCCTGTATCTTGTGTCAATGTTACCAGTATGTCTGAATTTTCCATGCCTAATTGCCCTTCGGTTTTCTCTAACGTTTAGTTGATATTCTGACTACCAAACTGACCAATCATTGCGCTGTCTTCGCTATACTGTATACCTAGCAGAGCAGCAAGTACTTATTTACTAAGTCTTTGGGGTTTTTTTTATATCTGATTTTGGTTTTATCTAAGCATGCTATTCATTTGTATATCATATATACATGTATTAAACTTTTATGTGGATGAAGACATACATAGTTGTTCTCGACTCTAGTTAATACAATGAAAAACAAAAAATACCACACTGTCGGAACAATCCCAAAATCAAATAGCTAAAGGATCAGGAAAAAAAATCTCAAGTAATCTTCATTCTATGAAACATGCACACATGCAATTCGTACATGTATAAATAAAGCCATACAATCTAGGTGCCAATAACGGGGATGTTGGGACACAAAAGCGACATATACAAAGAAAAAAAAATGAGGCAAGTGCATTGGATGTGTAGGTTTATACTACTTCAAAAGGTTTGTATATTACGTTATTTGATATGATTGATTTTATTGTTCTTAACGTCACTTTCAGCAATATTTCAGCTATATCACAGTGACCAGTTTTAGTGGTGGAAGAAGCCGGAGTACCCGGAGAGAACCACCGACCACGGGAAAGCAACTGGCAAACTTTATCACTTGCGGCTGCGAGTCGAATGCACCCATATTTTGTAATGTACAAGGCTGGGCGCGAACCCACGCCATATTGGTGATAAGCTTGTATGAGTTGTTAGGTAATCCAACCACCCGGGTATATATTATATGTTTCCTTTTTGGTTTTATTTACAGTTAAATCTTTAAAGTTGGTTAGTGCCCCAGTTTGATAAAATACATAGTCTGAGCCAACTCTCATTTTTATTATTGTCATTGACCTTTGAAGATTTGTTTTCAAAACAAAAATACATTTTTATCCCGACAAATGATAGATCAGTTTCAAACTTTTTTTTTCTAATTGAAAATCAATGGTAATTGTTACATTATCAAGGAAAACACTGGAAAATGATAGACGTCAAATTTTCTGTTGAGTAGACAATCAATTTTTAAACAGTAAAATCAGAAATTATGCCTTTTTATATTTTTTAGATTATTTTTTTTATATCAATTTTGAAAACATTTGTGTTGGTTGTTTCCTGTGATTAGCAATAAAGATATTTTGCAACATTAATTTCTTCAATTAAACTTATATTTTATGACCTTACCTCCTTTTGTAACTGAAAAAATAAATCAAGTTTGATCAGAGGGTGACAAGGACTACACATAAATTAATATACCGTTAATAAATGAAATTATATGGTTTATGGGGCTTTACGCCACTTTCAACAATATTTCAGCTATAATCGCGGCGGTCAGTTTTATTGGAGGAGGAAACATGAGTGCCCGGAGAAAAAACACTGACCTGTCGTAAGTCACTGACAAACTTTATCACATATTATTAAATGATAAGGAATTTTGCTTTTTTCTGATTGGCCTAAACAGCATTTTCTCAACTCTACCTCAAAGTAAGTACACCTCGCGTGAGGTATATTCGGGCTTGCCCACCGACCAACCAAAGCCAAGATGTCAAGTTGTGTCGACCAATCAAATTGCGTCTTACTCATACAGTATAGCATAGTCACGTGTAGACCTCATTAAAAGTTAATAATTGTATAATGTTGTATCGAGTACACCTAACCATGAACGGGGTTCGAACTCACAACTTTAGTGAAAATGAAGCTATAAATTTTCGATTGTGAGCGAATGTAATAAAAACAAACCAAAGGAGATATTTTACATTTGACCTAACAAGCATGTCCAGTATATGGAGTTTAATACAATAATTCGATATTATATAGCATGTCCGTTTTATCAGAATCTGCGTAACAAGGGGGATCAAATACTAACCAATATTATGAGGAGATTACCTTAAGTGATAATGACTTTGTTGAAAAGTATTCGTTTTTTTCTTCACATGTCTCAACTAGCTGAAATCTGGATAAATACGATTGTTAAACGATGAGATAAGACACGAGATGTACCTTTGAATGCTCGCTCGAATGTACAATGTATATAGTTACAACCAAAGAGATCAAGAATGAGAAAGAGAATGAGGCTTTATTTAGGAAGATATGTTTCATGTCCGAATAAAGGGACGATTGGGATAGAAAAACGTTAACGATGCTAATAAACATAAAAGAGACCAAAGCTTGGACGACATTACCATCAATACGTCGGGCGAGACTTGGTAACCTTAGCCTATTTTTGGCTATGCTATGCTGAGGAAGGGTATTCCAGTAATGCGTGAGGAAGGGTATTCCAGTAATGCGTCGTGTGCACAAACCTGAGGAAGGGTATTCCAGTAATGCGTCGTGTGCATAAATTATATATCTAAATTTTATTGATTTTTCGTTTTCTGCATTTTTATTTACATGTTTTTGCATTTATTAACCAAACCAAGATAGTTTAACACTATACTAGTAATTGCTCAACTACTTGTTAAGTATCAAGTGAAAGGTTTCTTTTTTCTAACATCAGATTAATTTAAATGTTAACAGAACCAGAACATTGTGCACTAATGGTTTACCCGGTAACTTGTACACCTACACAAAGAAGTAAAATAAAGAAATCCTGAACATCCTCAATAGTGTGACCAAGTAAACTCATATCAAAACCTTTGACTTTTTTGCACTACAATACTTCAATCAAAATTGACAGAACGTACAAAAAAGGGCCAAGTAGATAAATCGGCAATGTTCAAGAAAATGGTGCACGCAGTCATGTATATTTGATCATAGGTAAACATAAATTGGTACAGTGATGGATATGTCCAGAATTACTTTATTAAAATGCTAGAGTTTCTACTTAACGATATAATTTGTTGAGATCGGTGGTCAATTTGTCAAACAGATCTGCCACATTTCATGTGAGCTCTTCCAAAACTCCGGACAATTTTTCGTATTTGTCCCGAATATGATTTTCCGCTAGATAATAGTATAATAGCGAGGGATTTTGACCTCTAACTTGACTACATATTTTCTATATTTGTATCAAATGACTCCCAAAGACAGTCAGAGAATATTAACGATATCGTTCAATGCTACTTTTCTAAATATACATTTAGATGATGTCATGTCACAGAACAATATTGTATTCAGTGACCACTAACATCTTATTTATGACACTCACAGAGTACCTGGAACTTCCAGTGGAATACATATATTAACAGGACAATTTCACACAAGTAACTGTAAGTGTAACACAATGGCAATTGCATTCAAAATGTTACTGGCAAGATGACGATTACTGTCACCGTCTTAAATTGTCTACAGTTACTGCATTTCATTGTCTTTAATGCAGAATTGCTTCCGAAATAATCCTAAATGTCTATTATATCCTGGCCTCCTTTTGTCTAATTTGTAAGTATGCTTTGGTGACTTTGTAAAAGGATCACATGAAGTGTATGTCATGCAATAAGAAGAGACGTATTAGAATAGGACCACTTGTACTCAGTCATGAATGCTGTGTGTGTGTGGCGACTGTGTTTTCTGATGTTTGGATATTTTATCTATTCAATACACTGATGTTTTTCACCTCTTGCTTTATATTACACGAGCCAATGACTCAAACTGAGTTGAATGTCAATGCTTCACCACAAATGTATATACAACAAAGATATGTTCTATACACGGGTTACAGCGGCACACGGCCCACATGAGCCTGTTTTCATTGTTTGTCTTATTCTTATACCGGTAATGTCTTGCAGAAAGTTTTAAAAATATCCGAGTTTCCTCTTGTATATAGAACTCGACACCAATTATATAAATATTTATGTGTTCAGTGATAAAGATAGCCCTTCCACAATATCTACGGTAAGACTTCCTAAGCGTATGATTCGTGTATATCCGTTTATAAACTAATTGCGTGGTATACAATTGCATCCTTCGAATTGATAAAAATCAATGCATTCTAAGCTATACATCCTTAAGTCTCATAACACCCAGTCGGAACTCTAAGGCATAGACATAGGAAACAGCGCCTCATCTGTGGGGTAGGTTTTTGTTCTCGAAAGAGCTGTCTGTTGCTTGTCCGGATGAATCAAACACATAGCCTGTCTAAATGATGATGTGGACGAGTGCATCCAGTTTAGAGTGTCTTAAACTACTTGTACGTATATTAACGACAAGTTGTTGAAGCTCCAAAGAGGTTGTTGAAAGTGGTAGTTATTGGTCCGTTACACTGATAAGATATGTTACCCTATCTAATATCTCCCCTTTGTATCAATCAGAATATCCATCCTTGTCTTTATCGCAGAGCAAACGTAATCTGAATTACTTGTTCCCGTCAGCAAACATAATTATTGTTTATTTATCTTAAACAGCCATGCTAAGTCTAATACATTGCTAGGTTGGATAGCCGTTCATGCTCTCATGTCCGGTCAGTCCAAAGACTATAAAATTGGCATTGCCTGTTTCTCTGCTAATCACATATCATTCGGGAATAAGAGTAAATACTATATGGCTCGGAATCAGAATAATAGTCCAAATGGAACGACATGTGTACCTGCGGACTATTGATTCAGTGAGCTAGCACTATAAAATCCTACTAATAAAAACGTTGATATCAAATTTAGTGCGCACGACACGTTTCTGGAAAAAACTTCATCAGGTACACTCAATATCGAAATATTGGTGAGCCAAATAATTTAAAAGTGTTTGGGAGCAATAAACCAACGGCACTAAACTCAGCTTGTTGGTCTTGTCCAAAGCGGACCTCGTCATCATCATATCGAATGTAGCATGATATTCTCGCAATGATATACCTAAAAATAATGATTTGGCGCTTAGCAATAATCATGTTCATTTATATCCATATCCTTCCTTACTAAAGACAATAGTGGGAAATAGATTCCCCGACTGCTTACATGTGTTTCTTGAGCGAAACGTTATGGAATACGCTATAATATACCTTACATATTACGATTAATTTTATTTTGCTTTCCAAGCTTTCGATTTTGAGAATATCTGATGAAGGTTATTCTAGAAACGCGTCATCGAACTAAATTTGATATCTACGTTTTTATTACAACCCACACCAAATCCGTCGCAATTCTTATCAAAACCGTGTTCCATCATTTTAAAATGCAAATAACCATTTTGTAAGATACTATAGCAGAGGTGAACAAAATATTACAATAGAAATGGACAAAATAGCAAACTGTAAAATATAAAAGAATGATATACACGGGGGAAAATACAATTATGATGCGATAGACAAAGGAGGGGGGGGGTTTAGGGTTATTATACAGAATTTCTGTTATATGGTGGCGGTCAGTTATATTGGTGGGAGAAACCGGAGTACCCGGAGAAAACCACCGACCTGCCGCGTGTCACTGACTAACTTTATCACATAAAGTTGTATCGAGTACATCTGGCAATGAAAGGGATTCGAACACGCAACTTTAGTGATGAAAGGCACGAATTGCAAAGGTAGTGGTAAATTCAAGCAGCATACGATCACGACCACGTCTGAGAGGCTGTTCTAGCATATTTACCAAAGTTGGAATTGAAATATAATGTAGTTTTATTATTTGCTGCCATAACTTGTGCTGCTATCTTGAGTAAATAAAATATGTTTAATTCGAATAGAAAAATCTATGGGCGTCTTGTAAAAATCGTTTTTTTTATATATATTTATGATGAACAAAAATAGTTCAACAGATCCTCAAAAAGAGAATTGTCAAGACAATGATATTTCTTGACGTGTCTCTGCTGTTTCATCATAGCGACAGAATAAACATTTCATTGCTGTTTAAACATTTCGTCTTGAATGACCCCATGATATGCAAGAAAACTTTCACAAACATTTATTTTGGACCCATAAACCTATTTGATTGCCATTACTTTTATTTTTTATTGAAGTGTCTATACCTAGCCAGGAAAGTGATCGGTCATATACGTGTTTGCTAGATGTATCGATTTGTCTTCTTTTTATGATTTTTTGATAGGATTTTGAAACAGAACCAACAGCTTTGTATTTTTCGTTTTTTTTCCCTTAATTTTATTATCAAATTAAAACTTCAATTAATATCAAAGTAATTTGACTTTACAATGAGTAAAAATGTCTCAAAGTTTTTTTTTTTTATTTCAACAGCATCCTTTTGAAAATAAAGCGTTTTATTTTCTAAAGAAAATTTCAACGTAGTCAATTTTTTTTTTCAATTAAAAGTTCTAAGATTTTTTTGTAAATGTGGCTAAATATTAATTATCACTTATCAAATTTTCAATTTAAAGTTCCAAGTAAAATAATGAATGAATGAATGCTTAAACGCCATCACTTTAAACTCAAAACAAATTCTTTAAAAATGAGTGCAAGATTTTACTTTGTAAATGTAGCTAAATATTATCAGATGTCAAACTCAAAAGCATTTTTTATTAAAATAAATAAAAATGGATTTTGAGAAATCCCTGTCAGTGTTGGAGTGTGAAAAGATCTTCGTTTGAATTCGTGGTGATGTTTTTGCTTGATGACATATGAAATAGATACAGAAAGTACACAATATATAAAAGCGTATCTTGGTTCAACTTTATCGACAGTAATTTTTATATGGAAAAATCACTAATATCGAGCTCGAGGCTCTCATATGATCAAACACGACATTAACATCTAGTAGTCCACATATTGTTGATCAGACGGTCTATGGTACATTGTTAGTACCAAAGTGCATCCATTTGTATACAATATTTTGAATTAATTCAATATTTTTTCTAACATCATTTTCATTTATGATTAAGTTTTGATAATACTAGACAATATTTTAAAAGAATATAAATTGATACGAAGACATTGGAGCAAATGTTAGCTGTGATCTTCTGATTCTCATGTTAATTTTTGTCAACTTCTCTGTCGAACTTGTATTCAATAAAAAGGCAAACATGAATAAAATATTATAGGTTGAATACGACCTATTTAACATTAAGAATTATAATTAGGGGGAAATATTAACTGCACCGAATGATGCTACGAAAATTATAAATAATAAAAAGATAAAATAAAAATACTCTATTATTCTTTTTGTTGTGTAATACAATATGTGATTCATATTTAAATCGTCTTTTAACATTTATTAACCAGGATATCAATGCCGGTAGCGGATCAATTATTCCGTGATGTTTCACTAAATTATTACCGTATTACATAATTATAATTTCTTCCTAATAGAGAAACAAAATCAGACTGTTGACGATTTATAATCCTTTTGATTCATAAATTTAAATATAGCAATTAAATTGTTGTTTTTTTTTTGGTCAGGATACACATAACATTTACTTAATTTGAATTCATTCGAAATAACCAATAACTTGTCTCGTTTTATTGGAATCTTTAAGTTGGCTTTGTTTTATATTGTATTGGTTCTTTTCAGTATTTACAATCTTGTGATTCTTTTGGTTTTCCAACCTTTTGGCGTTATCACATTATGTATTCCAAATGTATATTTAGCTTATGTAAATTCATGGGATATAGTTATTGTTGTTTAACGCCACTTTCAACTATATTCGAGTATCATCATGGTGATTAGTTTTGTTTGTTAGTGACTTGCGACAGGTCGGTGTTTTCCTCCGTGTACTCCAATTTCCTCCACCATTAAAACTGACAGCCACAATTTAACAGTAATATGGAATAGAAAAAACAGTAGCATGGACACCTGGCCACGCTGATATAGCAGGAAATGAGCAACCAGACAAACTAGCAAAGGAAGCAGCTCAGGAGGCCACCACACTAAGCACCAGCTTCAACATCATCACAATCAATGATGTAAAACAGGCAGCACAAAAAAATACCAAACTGAAATGGCAAAGGAGATGGGACCTAAGTAGCCAGAGAAGACATATTCACAGCATAACACCAGTGATAGGATTGAGCAGATGTTCCGATAAGCCATCTAAGGAAATTGCAATCATTATATCGGAACTCAGAACCGGCTACTCGCATTTGAATAAATATAGGTACAATTTGGGACACTCTGATTCTCCACTGTGCACCTGTGGACAGGAGGAAACAACAGAACATCTCGTACTTGCCTGCCCACAGTATGACACCCAGAGGGAAATCATGCGTCACAATCTACAAAAACAGCTAGGAATACATCAGCTAACACTAGAAGTTATCCTCTCAATGAACAAACCAGAGGCTGAAGTGTGCAACATTCTAGAAATTCTTTGAATTTTCATCAAAGACACCGGGCCTTTCCTACTTTTAGGGGACCCCAATCCTTAATCCTGATCATGCGCAGTCAACAAATGGTACAATGGAGTAAATACCGCGAGTGATATATACATAGAGGACATTATTCACATGAGAGAATAGTCGTGTCATTTTTTACCTAGGATCAGGATCAGGATGGTTAAAAGTGGCGTTAAATACCATAACCCCCATCTACATGAAAATATCAATCTTTAAATTTTAAAGAGACATGCTTGAAGAAAAAAATATGCTCTTAAATGGCAACGCATGTCCCAACCGTTTGTTATTTAAAAAACCTGACAACGGTAACATTAAAGCTCACCATGACATTCTATGAGCTTCTGATCGTCCTCCTCTTACCAATTATCATTTAGATAGAAACTAGAAGGTACCACATAGCTGTCTCACAAATATCACTAGGACAACATCAGTTGTAATGGTAGAAGAAATCACATAAAAACTGTATATTTGCCTTAATTCTTATCAGAAGAGATGTGAAAATACTAAAATGGTAATCAGAAGTCAAATACAACGACCAAACAGAAAAGGGAAACAAAACTAACAATGGTCGACAACATACTGGAGAGAAAAATAAAGATTGATCAACACGAACCCCACTAAAATTCCGAGGGAAATTAGAGTGCACTGGAATGGAAAGCAGCTCCTACTCCACTTGTGGCACCCATTGTGTTACTGTTAAATGACGCCAACAATATCTAACATGATGTCCCCCATTGGTTATCTAAACAATACTGTGATACCATTCCCGATATGCTTCGGACATGTGCATTGCTGGACCAATTGTGATCATAATTCCTGAGTAGTTCATGTATTTATACAAGACCATGGAAAGTCATTTTAAAATATTTGTGTTGTTTCTTTACATATTCATCTTTCCGAAAATTAATTTAACTATGATGGACTTTTTATATTGTAGACTACTAGTGATGTTGTTGAACACTGGTGACATTGACACCTGGTTACTGATTTTATTTTCGATTTGTTTATGGTTTTTCTTATTTCATCCTCTAAAAATCAAAATCAGTAAATATGTCTTCTTTATAAAAACGACTGTAAACTGTTTTGTTAGAATATACATTTACCATATTGTCTTTCACTTCAAATAATAAGTTAGATTTTTTCTGTTAGTATTGAAATATTCATGGAAGCCATGGTTTGTATGAAATCTAAACAGGGTAACATTATTTTGTTGCCTTTTATAAAATCTTCAGAATATAATGGTATCAATATTAAATTCTCTAACAAACAATTGCTTCCATATATTAGTTCTTTAGCATCACAAGCTTATTACAGCAACTGTTGTCTAACATATATACTTTGGTATGATGTGATATTTATACATTATTCATTTATTCACAAACAGATCATTGGTCTCATCTCTAAAACAGTCGTTAATGATCTCAATTTTGGTTTGATCTGGTTTTTTTTTTATGTGTAATGTAGTTTGTACAGTATAAAAAACATTTAGTATTTCTTTGTTTTAACTTAAGTGATATAAGAATCAGCATATATAGTCATTTGGTCATATTGCAAGACAAAACAGGAAGATATCTAAAAGGGTAACCAGAAGCCTTAAATCAAAAGACAGACTATACAATGGCCAAAAGACAGACTATACAATGGCCAAAAGACAGACTATACAATACATTGGCCAAAAGACAGACTATACAATGGCCAAAAGACAGACTATACAATACAATGGCCAAAAGACAGACTATACAATGGCCAAAAGGAAAAGTACTAACAATAATCTACAAAAACACCTACATATCAAAATTCAACATATA
Source organism: Gigantidas platifrons (assembly GCA_002080005.1). Taxonomy (NCBI): domain Eukaryota; kingdom Metazoa; phylum Mollusca; class Bivalvia; order Mytilida; family Modiolidae; genus Gigantidas; species Gigantidas platifrons. The sequence goes on from MJUT01034017.1 coordinate 277,771, forward strand.
GCAACAAGGACCCCACAAAAAATCCGGGATGAAAAACTGGATAATGCAAAACCAAATATTGAGGACAAAATAGTTTAATACAAACAACAGCAACATCTTTCAAATAAAAAACACAAACATATAATTGTCAATGTAACAAACTTTATTGGAAAACGCCATTGGATGTTCAAGTATACATTTTAATGTAAATAAATTGGCGAATTGTGTATACCAATCAACTTCAATATAATATCTGATTTAGGTCAAGATCTATCTTCACCCTGATCAAAATATATATATATATATACATTAAAAAAGATTTCTAGCACTTCTGCATATATATTGTACAAGTGCAAAAAAAAAGAAGGATTTCTGTAGTTGTGATGTCACATATTAATAGCACAATGTCAAAAATTACGTTATTTTTCTATCTGTAAATAAATCTATATTAACATCAAATTCCACAATACATCATCACTCAGACCCTGTTTTTTTTAAAGATATTTTTTTTTATCTTCCTGTCAAATTAAAAAATAATATTCACATTTTAAAATACAGACAATAATTTTTTCATAATGTAATATTTTCCCCTTCACATCTTTGGGGTTTAAGCCTACATTGGTAAATTTTAAGTCTTACAAATTATTTTCTTTCCTAATATTGTTTGAAATATCTTTTATTTGCTTATAAATATTAACAATTAACTAGAAGTTGTGTCCATTTTATTCAGTTTTTTTTGGTAAAAAATAAATTGTTGTAGATTATGCAAATTTCCCCCACACAAATCAATATTGCAATGAAATGAAACAAATTTTATGTGTAACTTACATGTACTGGCAAGAAACAAATGAAATGAACAATGATAATGAGACCATTTACCTTCAAACAACAACATGAAAATATAATTTTTTTCAAGATATTTTCTGGTGCTTTAATTCACTGTATATTTTTCCATCATATCAAGAAAAACAAAATTGCACTGATTTTCAATATTATTTCAATTAATATTGTCTGATTGCTAATGTTGTTATTTATTAAAAATTCATTGAGTTATTCAAAATATTTTTGCTTACAATAAATTATTTTAAAAAATACAGTTTTATCAAAATGTATGTTCAAAAATGATGTAAACGAACGAAATGGTTATACTCTATTGCACACAGGTTTTGATTTGAATACAGTGTATGTTTGTGCACATTTATACATCCACACACATTTCATACCCTTCTTATGTACGTTGAGGTATGGTGTTTACCATGACACTTCACATGCTGTAGTTACTCAACAGTAGTTAAACATGGGTCAATGTCCTCTTTGAATTAATTTACAAATGGCAACACCCCCTCAACTTAAATAAGATATTTTACTACTACAAATCAATTACCTTTATATCAAACAAATTGCATCTATATTGATAAATTTATTTAAAAAATAAACAAAATAAAAACATTGAAATGTAGAAATGAGTATACAATACATATTATGCTTAAAAACTCCTATGGCTAGCATTGTGTTGAACATCTAATACTGCATAATTGAGCGCAATGTTTTTGTTTATTTCGTTCATATTCTTAAATGTTTTTCCTGTCTACATTTTACAAAATATAAAAAAAAACCAACGATACACAAATTAAAATATATATTAAAATTACTCAGTGACTGATTTGACATTTAAAAAAAACCCATCTATATAATAATTTTAGAATGTGTACCTACATTATATACCCTTATATATATTTATAGTCCTTCATTATAGTTCTTTGTGTATTTATTTTAAAACCAACTTTAAATCTATGAAAAACATCAAAGATACAGAAAATGAAATATTGCGAATTCAATTATGCAACTGAATAAATGTGTTCCTTTTCAATAACAAGACATCAAAATAGAGCCCTAAAATTGTAAGCAGTAACTTGGGTGAGTAAATCGAGGCCATAACACCTACATTGTATTATAGCTCCCTCAAATTCAACACATAGTCCTTCATACTCGACAGTCTCATTTTTAAAAACGTAATAAATACATAAAATAATAATAGTCATGACTTTATATGATCATTTGAGATTCACAAATTGATGTCCAACTACTCAGCAGTCATCTGAGATATGAGGTAAGTATATCCATTGTTTGTCATGTACAACTAGATGCTCCTGTGAATCAACTATATCCAGCCACACCAAGTAGGACAGGACATTTATTCATCACTTCACAGAAAAACATCCTGAATTGTCTCCCTTTCATTCCATATAACAGTACGAATAGGTCATGATTTTCTTACTGTAAATATTTGTCTTATAAAAAAAAAGCTAGATTCGACTGGTTTTATGACTTGGAAGGACTTGCAGCAGCAGAATTACTATGTTCAGTTCTTGCTGGAACTCCTCCAGTTGGTGGGTAATAATATGATGCATCTACAATGGAAAAAATAACATGAAAATAAATTATGTATAGCATATTCAATTCTAACTTGTAAAAGTATGTTTCCAAATCTTACTTCATACAAAAATATAACATGTGGTATATATGAATACACAAAATACAAGAAGCAGCTGTTTAAATTTAATTTTGGTCATTCCAAAAAAAAGTGTGGACATCTTGGAATGAAGGTTAATATATTATTTTGATAGATGACCATCTAAGAACTATTTAAGACATGCTAGGTTTGAATTGATAAATGATTTGGTAAAAATAAGCCGATTTGCATAATTGACAAAATATAAAAAATGAATAATCACACAGTAAAACACGAAATACATGTTAAAAATCTCAGAAACAACATAAAAGTCAGCTAATTTCATTTTAAAATGTTAACAAATTGAGGATATTTCTCGTTATGGTGGCTATCCTGGAATGGATGACAGAGATGTCAGATATATGATCGAAAGGGAAAACCACAAGGATCATCTCAGCAAAACGTTTTAAATGGATCTAATGGTATACATTTTTAAAACAGATTGCCCAATTCAACTTTGTAATTCGTTCTTGAATATAAAGAATTATTGTAGGAGTGTGCATGTCATATTTATGTTATTTGTGTTTGTTTGGGTATTGTGGTGTCCAACACATATTGTGTCGTGTTTTTGCTTTGTTTGTCTTCATCTTGTGTACCATATGTTGCCAGTTTCTCTGGAATGTCCATTTTGGATTGCTCCTTTGCTATTCTCTCAGTTTATTTCAGATTTAAATCATTTATAAGAAACAATGGAGATTTGCTATGATTGAGTTTCAGTGTAAGTTATTTGCCTTCAATCCATAATCCATATGATTATCAGTATAAATGAACATTGCTGAATATATTAATATATTAATTAACTATAATTGTGCAATTACAATGTAGTAATTATTATACATGAAATAAAATATTTCTGTAGTTATTACTCATCAAGACACTCTGTTCCACTTGGTCCAATAACTCATTTATGAGTCCTTAAGTATTCAGGAAATGTATGAATGTCATACAGAACTCTCTAAAAAATACTATATGAACTGCCAACACTTGTGTGGTGGGTGCTTTACAGAAGTGTTAAGCATTTTCAACAATTTATCAGTATATCTGAAATGCACACGTGTTTGGTTGCCCTACACTAGTAGTGTTTAGAAATATGTCAAAAATAATATACCAAGCTTCATTAAATAAAAACAACAACAACAACAACAACAACAAAAGCAAAAACCACACATGGGTGATATAGCTTGTGTATCAAACTGTACAGTCAAATACGATTTTAAAATATTTCACAGTTCACTCCAAAATACAAAACAAGAGAGGAGAGAGCTTGTATAAGCATATCTTATTGCTCAATTCCATTAAATATAAATTCATGTTTTTCCCCAATGTTTGACTATACTGTGCGGGGTGCTTAAAACACTTACTGATGATACCTGTGGGATACGCCCTCCATTGGGGGTCGGAGTAAGGTGTGGCATTATACTGCGAGTATGCTACTGTGTTATAATATTCAGGATTCCCAGCTGAAATAAAATAATATTTACCGTGTTATTATAAGTAAAATAGTTTTTTAAGTATAGCATTTGAATTATGAAGCATGATAAGTATTCTATGAAGATCACCGTTATTGTCAGCTGAGCAAGCAGAAAAAGCATATATCTTATATAATTTACAACCTTTATCATTGTGAGTTTGAGAATCGAATTTTAAAATTTGCATAGGACAATGTACATACATCTACCACATGCTCGTGACCACGAATGTGTGTGTGTTTGTGAAAATAAATTGATGTACTTGATATACTGTCTATCTCTTTTACTTAATATACATATATGAAATATAAGTACGATTTTGATTATAAGAAATAAAACATACATCATTGGTGGAGATCTGATACATTATCAAGATTGGGTCATAAATATTGTTTACATATATAAAAATCATATCTATCAAAATATATTGATATAGTGCATCTTTTTCCGATAATGATAACAAAGGGTGTATCACATACAGAAAAATAAATTCCACGATCTGATCTTTCTTTTGTCGTAGTATTTGTTTAGCATACCATTTAGCATTGTCAATCTATTTAAATAATCCTTTAATAATAAAGTTTAATAAGTTTTGTGATTTACCAGATATACCATGCGGTTGACAAAAGACAACAGAAATGTATTAATCTTGACAATGATTTCATAGTCGTACAAGAAAGGCACTCCTTTTGTTTTCCCCTTAGACAAATTTAGTTATTCCATAAAGACAATTTATCAGACTTTTTAGCTATCGGTTTAATCACGTTATTTTATCCTTTTTTTAAAACGACGGAAGAGGTCTTTCGTGACGGAGGAAATTTAATTGCAGGGTCCATTGTTTAAAGTTTACCGCGATAAGGTAGAGGGGATATCAAGTGACGGATTCAAAAGCATTGACGATATATGGGATATGCTGGTGGCAAAAAGCCAGATGAGTCCCTTCAAGATTGTACCGATTACAAAAAAGGTGTTCAATTATACCTGTTCTTATGTATCATAAGAACCTCTGCATAGAAAGTCAAAAGGCTGAAAATTCTTTAATTACTTGTATTGTGTTAAATGACAAGTTTTATTGAAATACTTCACTGGTGGCTTAACTTGATAAAACTTATTTTCAATCTAATAATTTGTTGGATATTATTTTTCACCATTTTAGAGTTTGTTTTCTCACATTCACATGAATTATCCATAATGAACCTATTTTTATAAATCTGGTGTACAATTCTGTAAAGATTCACCAAGTAGATAATATGTGAATGAAATACATTTTTGTAGATTTATTTCCAAACCATTACACCCTGCTCATGACATTAACACCATAATATTATAAATAGATCAGTAGTTATGGCCAGCCATCGTGTTGTCGATATAGGGTATATGTTTTCTCTCTCTAACGTCAAATGTTTAAGATTTACATAACTTTTTGTCAAAAACTGTTTCCCTGACAATAGCCACAAATTCAAAAAAAATAACCTTGAATAAATAAAATATCCTACTTCTGATGAGAATGAACTTTCTTGGACTCTTCATTATGTATTATTCATTTGTCTGTTGGAAGTTCCTAAATGCCACATACTTATTTAGGGTAAAATTAAATTTAGAATGCTGTTCCATCAGAAATCTCAACAAGCGATTAATGCTGTCGCAATTACTCTACAAACGACCGGTGATCTGAGATTGAAAAAATCGTGATCCGTTACTCTATTAGTAATCCTCAGAGGCCAATTATTTAGGGGACTTTCAGACTAGATAGATTAAATTGATTGCAGAAATAAGCGATCTGATTTCGATATAAACACAAGGCTTGCTGTTATAGGCTTAATCGAGTCTTGATTGAGCGCTATCTGATCCCTGGGAGACGCACAATGCCAATGCGACTCTATCTAGATGATGACAGCATATTACAATCATGGTTTTTTATTTGTCGGCAAATTATTGATTTAGGACGAACAATTATTATCACAAAAATATCATTCAGAGCTTCATATTTCCCCCATTTACCTTATAAAATAATGATTTTTATCTTTTAACAGTTCTGCCATTATAGTCTCTCTTAATTCGCGTTTTATTTTGCCATGATGATTACATTTAGTTTGATATGCGGTAAAATAGACAATACAAATAGACAGAATATAAATTAGAACGAATTTATTTTACGAGATTAATTAACAAAAACGTTTTTTTTTTCATATTGAAATAAGAAACACATTGCAAGCAAATCTAGTATCATGGGATTTAAAATTTCTCATTTACCAAATTTTGTTTTAGCTCAGTACTAAAAATGTTCATATCACTTTTTTTTTATTGAAAGAATATATATCACATTAAGTAAATTCATCAAAAGTTACCCAAATAAAAAATCAAAAGAATATGTAACTATTTAATAAGACAAATATTGAAAAAATATCATGAAGGATACAATTATTCTGTTTGAACCTTATTTCCGTTATGATCTGTGGCTTTGAAATTTAAATCAAACGTTCCTCAGAGACACAATCAGAACTATGGTGATAACATTGTGCGAAGGTCTCACTTCTACCCGATAATTTTATTAACCCATCTCGAACGGTGACAACTGTACTCCAGAGACCATTAGCAGAATATGTTAGTTCTCAAGTCTATTAAGAGTATTGCAACGGAAAAACGTCGATCGTTGCTTTCATGTATCAATCAGTGTTGTCATTTTATTTTGTTGTTAATATCCAGGTAATTTGTTAGATAAATTACTACACAACGGTCTTAATGGTAACAAGTTTGCGTGTTGAAGTCATTGCTGCTCGTTATTGCCAATTACCAAAGATGAGTAGCAATTGATGTAAATAGCATCAAATTCTTGTCCTGCCTACAGACTGACAGTTTTCATTCAATTTTGATGACACAACCCGATAATTACCATGACGATTTTATTTCGGTTTGACTAAAGTGGTGTTTTTTAAAGACTTATTCCGAGGAAAGGAAATTAATTCGTCTCATTAGAAAACTAATTGTTGAAATGTATATTTACATATTTCTCTGCATAAAAGTTAATCAAAGGAAATGAATAAAAGTTTAGAAAAATATATTTCTATTTAACTAATTTTTTAAAACACAAAAAGCACATTTCCATCAAATCAACAAAAAATAAAATGCATATCCAAACACAGAATGATCATCGGCAAGAAAATTAATCAGAATTGATAGTTTTCTACAAAAATCTAGCTAATTTGAATGTTAATAGCACAATTAATTAATACCCGTAGACAATGAACCATACAGGTTCCAGAACAATGATGTGATAAATGAGTATCCGAGAATGGTCATATATCAACAAAATTCATACAAGAAATTGCAAATTACAAGCCCTCTGAACACGTCATATATTCGTTGGTTTGGAAAATAGAATTCGAGCAAACTCAGTCTACTGGCTACAATGACTAATATAGGTTGAAATGAAAATTAAATAACTAAAATTCAGCGCATTCTAAGACTAGCAGCAGGGTCAAATATGCAATGCGGAAATGAAATATTTTTTACTATACTTCAAAGTTTGAATAGATAGAGGAAATTTATACATGTTGTTTCCGTCTTAAAGTTGATGAATGGAACTGTAAAACTGACGGGTTAGAACGTTTTTTGACAATGGTTTCGGTAAATAAAATCTTATTTTATCTTGATTGCACATGTCTGCGATCAGTTATTTTTTATATCGAAAAATCAAGAGAAACGTTGCCAGATTCACAAGCTCAAACATATGTTTACAATGATTCAATTTGTCAAAAGTGTCAAACTGTTAATTTATTATTACTGACTACTGCTTAGCTGTATTTCATTAAAAGAATTTAAAGCTTTAGGAAGTCCACCAAATAAATTTTTTATTTCATCTATTACTGTTTGTTTAATTGTGCCAATATACTCCCGAGTTATCCTCTATTTTAAAACCTTTTATTATTTTTTTATTAAAAGTACAAAACTGAAAAAAAGAGAGCACACAAATCTATTGAATCACATTCGCAGATAATTTGATGTGTTTTTACTTTAAGAAATACTGATTTTAAACTTACACGGCACATTCGCAGTTGTATGATGAGTGGCCGGTAAAACGACTTGCGATGCGACTGTTCCAAGGATGGGCAGACCGGGATAAGATGGAGGGTTGCTGCCTATACTGCTAGCTTGACCTGAATTATAGATGTATGGCTTTATGGCAATGGGCCGCAATACGTAAATATAAATGATATCAATTAGAAATAGTCTGGTCTTTTAGTTTGCTTGATTTATACATTAACACGTGTTCATCAGGGACATGAATCCAATGTCTAAATCCTTTCATTTATTATCAATTATTAAATTAACATTTAATAAAGGTCAAATAGGATAAAATTAATGTTTAAACTTGTGGACTTGTTGTTCATTGAACATGTATTGACACTGACAATCAAACTTTGAATTGCTTCTTTTGTGATAATATAATATTGTAACAGGGCATCTTGTTAGGACGATCGAGAAAAGACAACATGAAAAGCATAATTGTTAGTTTAGCGTATGAGAAGCATGCGGTTAGCGTGCATAGTTTCGGAAAAGCGGAAGTAGATACAAGAACCGGAAATTAGCACAAGAAATCACAATCAACCATCAAAGACAACATGAGGAAATCGACAATAGAACACATTTCACATTGGGAATACTATTGACTTTGAAGTTTGGAGAAAACAAGTCAAATAATGTTTTTTTTTTATTTGTAGTGATATGTGTAACTGATTTAATTTTTTCTCACGATAAATGAGCTGATTTTTCATAACATACAATAGTACATAATTATAAAAAGTAATCGTATGGCTTCTTCAAAATTTATTAAGAGTTTTGCTTATTGATTTAAATAAAAAAATTTTTTTTAAAACATATTCAAAATACAGTCTGCAAGACGAAATTTGGTTAAAAATCACACTGTTTCTGTTTGTATATTTTGGCTTGTATTTCCAAAAATATTGAATTGCTAAAAATCTAAATTGCATGCATTATTGGAATATTTTTGATTGAAAAGTATTTGGAGTTTTTTTATTTCAAGATATTTGTTAATGTCCTGTGACAAGTAACAAAACAATATTCGCTGCAAATTTGTGATATTGCTCACATTGAAAAGAATTCAGAAATCGTTGAAAGATGATATACATGAGATTTCTAGAACTGTTTTAAATGACAATACATAAATGAATGGAAACTAGTGATGAACAAAAGCTAAAGCATATTTCTAAAGTATCTAATTTTGTGTCTATTCTATACAATATTCTAAACTTATTTCATTATCTTTTTATTCTATAAAGTACTACTTTGATAATGCAGAATGAGATAAAATGAAAAAAAAATGTAAAAATGCTTAAAATAAAATCAATAAAAATCATGCTTACTTGAAAACTGTCCTGTAAACGATGGTAACGGCGTGTAAGACTGGGGTGTGGGTTGAACGGGTTTGAGCTCAGTCAGGTTGTTTCCCTCATTGCTTGAAGGTGTACCAGGCTTTGGGGGAGGTGTATTGTTGTTACTATTGTTATTGTTGTTTGCTGAAAAGGGGAAAACGACAACATGCAGAGGAAAAACAAACACAACAGCTTGCAAAACAAATTAGATGAAGCGGGACAGAACAAAATGCAAGAGGTAAATATATCTATCTATGTTCAAATGTTAACTCCGTATATATATTATTTTGAAAATAACTCATGTTTCTTATTGTTATTTCTAATCTACTAAATACTTTTCGAAAATATGGTTCTCATTAAACTTTACTTGTCAATTGAAATCATATTGAACCATTGATGACATACTGTTATCATGTAATCCGTGAACAATTAGTAATAAGAGAATCTATAATTTAATTGTTTTCATATTAGCCTATAGCAAACTATTATCAGTGGATATCAAGAAAGCTTATGCTGAGACAAACAACAAATTTGTTTGGTATCAAAGGAACTTTTGTAAAATTCACTGAAGCATTGCTCAATCAATTTACATCCTTATCAGAAGATACCGGAAAAGTCTGCTTTTATCTGTGAAAAATTACGCGTATACAACAAGATAAGCAGGCTCATACAAAATCACCTAATATTAATCAAATGATAGGAGCTTGTTAATTACAAGAAATATGAAATTTTTCCATTAATGTTCTTTATGATAGCAGAGAGGCTAAAGAAGAAGTGGAAGACAAACAAATCGCGGGTACATTGCTCTAATACCAACACAAGAGACTAGGAGAGAGAATGAATGACATTTACTTTTTAAAGAATGAACTTCAAAAGCACATGTACCTTCATAATCAACCGAGGTGGTTTGAACAGCCGGAATGGTGCCATCTGACCTAACAGTAATCACTATAGGTTTCATTTCAAGCGGTGTACTTTCAGACATAGATGGACCTCAAAAAAGTAAAATAAAATTCTATTCTAAATCTCATGCAACACCTTAAGCTTTACAATCAATCAATTACTTTTGAAAATTGTATAAACAGGCAAAAAAAAAAAAAAACGAAAACCATTTAAAAATAAATTATAAATATAAATTTATATAAATATATATTTCTTTCCCTTATCTTGACAAATCCTTAAAAAGTATATTTATAGAGAACAAAAACAAAAAATAAAATGTTAAATACATACATTCCCTCAATTTCATTTAGTATTAGTAACATTTAGCTTTAACCTGTAAAATGCTAAGCATACCTAATGATGTGACGAAATTTGCAGGTTGACTCTGAATGTGTGATTCCGATTGTGTAACATTGGAGTTAGCGATGGCAGGCGAAGGCATGTTGTAGTCTGATAATTGTTTCATCTCTCCACCAGCAGTTGTCGTAGTGATAAATTGAGCGTTAACGTTGTATGAAGGAGGGTGAATTGTGACGGCTGTATTAAATAATTGTGCTCCTGCAGCATTCATCAGGATTTGCGGATGTTCAATGCTTCCATTTTCGGCTCTTGCGATTTTCATGGGAGGACGGGATGCATACCACATCTAAAATTAAATATAAAATTCAGTTAAGGGAACAGGAAGTCTTAAGTTCACATCTGAAAATGAATGTTGATACTGTAATTCCATATGGATCAACCAATTGATGATGGCGACTATATAATGTCTGAAATGACGACTTAATTTTAGGTTTCTCAAAGCGTACAGTAATTTGACGATAATTCCCAATAAAAACAAACTCTAAAGAAGAATTTGAAGATACCAAAGGGACAATCAGAATGCGTATATCGAAGAAGAACAGACAACACAATGGCCAAAAGAAAAAGTACAAAAGGACAAACAACGATCTACAAAACATACATATAAAACTAAAGATCGAGTAACACGAACCCCACTAAAAATCGGGAGTGAACTCAGGTGTTCCGGAAGGGTAGGCAACACTATAATAATGTATCAATTGTATTACCAGGGAGCACAGAATGTTGCTACACTAAGGAACTATTTTTTGCATTGGGAAATCGAACCAATAATCTTGGTACTCAATTGTACCTTATTGTCCATATATATGTATGATTTCTAAATATGGAACCTGTTCTATTAGAAAAGCCTAACAAACTAAAGCATAAAAAACCTTAAAGACATTAGCTTCCAGGATAACAATGAATACTTTGTAATAAAAAAAAACTGAATAAAACTAGAATATATCTTAATAATAATTTAACTATGTACATGTTAAAGTTTGTACAAAAATAATAATACTCTAATTAACATGAAAGTATTTCAAAAATTTAAATGATAAACTCAGTCACCTAGAAATAACCTGTGAAAATACTGGAAATTTAGAAATTTCATGTTATAGGGTTTAAATTGCAACCGCAATATCATATCACATTACATATAAAAGAAATATGCACTCCATGTATATTCATGATTAATTTCTTAATTTTCACCACAATAGAGAATTGTGGCAATCATATGCATTGTTTTTACTTTCAAACACTTCTAGCAGAAAACAACATTACTAACATTATCATTATCATCTATACAACTGGTTGAAAAGTCACTAGATATCAAATAATACTTTTCTCTGGTCATCCTATTTTATGCAAATCAAACCCAAAATGTGTATGCAGGTGTGTAAATAAACATTTCTTCTTAATATTATAATAAGATTGGTTCATTTATCTATGAGGAATATTCAGAGCATATTCAGAGTCGAAGACAGAAGAAATAATAATATTATGCAACAATAAAACATTCATGCTTCTGTTTAATTATCTACTGGGAAAACCACACAAAGACAATTAACTATATTTAACCACAACTTTTTTCCCCCAAAGAGTTAGATATTATGATCAAACAATTTACATAACAAATGATGGCCCACAACAGTACCTTCAGCACTTACACAACAAATAATGATACCTCAACATACAAAGACCAGGTTACTCTATCAATTATAATTTAAACATACATATTGTGATTCAAATTTGTTGTGGGCTTTTCTTTCAATGGATTGAGGTGGGAGGTAGTTTTTCGGTTTATTGATACTACAGGAATAATTGACCATCACTGATTACTGTTAAAACCTTTTTCTTCATGTAAGAGTTTGAAGATACCGAAAGGGGTAATCAGAATTCGTAAATCGAAGAACAGACAACACAATGGCCAAAAGAAATAGCACAAAAGGACAAACAATGATCTACAAAACATTACACATAAAACTAAAAATCGAGTAACAAGAACCCACTAGAAACCTGGGTTGAACTCAGGTGCTCGGGAAGGTGTCAGCAGTTCCTGTTCCACTAGAGGCATTGGTCACTTTGACAACTATAATTCATACACATATAGATACATAAGTAATCAAGAAAACTTACATCAAGATTGTTATTGGTAGTAATAGGTTCTGTCTTTATTTCATGTTGCTCGTGTCCATTTACTGTAATAAAAAAGGAATTATTTGTAAATAAAAAAGCACACACAGGCTAAATAAGGGTAATAACAAAATTACCGAACACAGAGCAATCTTCCAAACATTACTTAGGAACTGTATGTATCAATACTAAAAATATATCTAATAAACCATATCAGTACTTAAATAAACGTGAGAGAATAACGACGGGGAAATTAATTAGAGGCTCACATGAGCCTGTATCGCTCACCTGACATAACTAAGTCCTCTTAAGAATGTCTGCATGCCGAATACATCTAAGTGAGTATTCAAATCCCATAGGGTTCTATGTTAAAACTATGTCTGCTCATGGCAGCCATCTTGGATGGTAGTAGTCACCAGACACAATTTTAAAAGTATACTACCCAAGGACCATCCATGCCATATTTGCTTTAAATTGGCTGACTGGTTTCAGAGGGAAGACTTTTAAACAATTTTCCCATATGGTCCTATGTTAAAACTATGTCCGCTGACTGCAGCAATCTTGGATGGGGGTCGGGCTCACAGGACATAATTTTGAAAGTTGACCACCTAAGGACCATTCATGCCATGTTTGCTTTAAATTGACTTGCTGGTTTCAGAGGTGGAAGACTTAAACATTTTTTCCATAGGTCCTATGTTAAAACTAAGTCGAGTCATGGTGGCCATCTTGAATTTCCGATCAGCAAATGATTCACAAATTTAGTACAGGATTACCCAATGATCATTCCTGTAAAGTCACAATTCAATTGGCTTAGTGGTTTCTAACAAGTAGATTTTTAAAATTTCGACCAATCAGAACACATTATGGGCCCTGGCAGCCATGTTGGATTTCCGATCAGCGCCAAAAACAAAAATCTTGTATATGACCATATAATGAACGTTTCTGCCAAGTTTGGTTCAAATCTATTTCGTGGTATCAGAAAAAAAAGATGAAAATGTGAAATTCCCATAGGGTCCAATGTTAAACTAAGTCGAGTCATGGCGGCCATCTTGGATATGCGATCGGCACAAAAATAACAAATTTAGTAGAGGACCATCCAGTCATCATTTCTGTAATGTTACAATTCCATCGGCTAAGTAGTTTCTGACAAGAAGAATTTCAAAGTTTCAACCAATCAGAACACATTATTGGCCCTGGCAGCCATGTTGGATTTCCGATCTGCACCAAAATAACAAATTTAGTAGAGGACCTCCCAATGAACATTTCTGCCAAATTTGGTCCAAATCAGTTCAGTGGTTTCAAAGAAGAAGAAGAAAGTATGAACAGTTTACAGACGCGGACGACGACGACGACGACGACGACGACGGACGCAAAGTGATGACAAAAGCTCACATGACCCTTTGGGTCAGGTGAGCTAAAAATGGACAACCTAGGGTACACAAGAGGAAGAAAAACAAAACAAAAAAGACAACACAATACTATTTTTTTTTTAAATAAATATATTGTAATTGCTATTGCTGTTGGTTTATATTTAAAACTTAGGACTGAAGTAGTGACATGTATATCTAGTTTTATCCAATGCTGCATCAATTACGGTAAATAAAAAAACCCGATTTGCACATTAAAATGATAAACTTTGTAAGCTCTTGATCACAAAGAAAACGATTAGTATGTAATATGGGATTCAATATTCATTGAAGAAATTTTGTTAGACTCGTAACTACTGTTTTTTTTTTGGTTATCAAAAGGGACACAGATTATATGGGAAATTTACCACAAGATGACATCCCCATCTTGAAATATAGTTATGAGAATAACCATTTGATTGCCTTATTAAGTTGTTTTTGATTTTTTCAATTGCTTCTAATTTCCTCTTCAATTCGTGTTTCCAATAATAAGAAGTCGAGATTATCGATGCATCATAATAGAAAATTGCCAAAAACATCCTGCAATCGCTAACACACGAAATGAACACCAGTTTACCGGAAGTGATTCGCATTAAGTCACTGACACAATCAAGAGTTGTTCCTTTTTAACGACAAGAAAAATAGACAAATCTTGTTATAGCGATGGAAAGAAGTTAATAAAACAACATATAAAGGTCTTAATGAAGCCGGTCTGGAAGTGTATATGTTTAAGGCAATCTGATTTAGAGAATTAGTTGCTTCCCTGATAATTTATAATGATAACTGTATTATAATGATTGAATTACCACTGAGTGACTGCTTCTTTACATGCTACACAAACCGTCTTAATTTATTGTTGTATTCCTTGGTACTACTTTATGTAATTATGGATACATGTCACTTTATATTTTGTCACCGATGATACAAAAACAAGGCATCAATAAGTTCACATATAGTTTGGTTTGGTTTTATCGGGATTAACGCCACTTTAAACAGTATTTCACCTATATGACGACGATCAATTTTATTGGTGGAGGAAACCGGAGGACCCGGAGAAAACCACAGACCTGCCAAATCTGACAAACAGCTCATATATATTTCATATATATTTCATGGTATTACCGAAGATATTTTCCACTTAAAGTGATGTGTTTTTTGTTTGTTTGTCTTCGTCCTGTTTCTTGTGTACCCAATATTGCCAGTTTCTCTGGATTGTCCATTTTATCATTGCCGGTTCGGTGTTCTCTAACTTTTATAAATTTTTAAGAAGTAAAATATCTTTTCAAAAAACAATATTATTCATAAAGGTAGCACAGTTTTGGTTAACAGTATGCGCTTTAATGATTTGTTAAATAAACTTTAATGTTATTAAAAAAGTGATCCTTAAGTACAATGTACTATAAATTATTATCAAGCATATTTATTGAAAAAAATAAAGTTGTAAAATAAGTTCTTTTTTTGATTGGATTTGGGAATTGTTAGGACAATGTGTTTATTTAAAAAAAACATTTCTGAAGAAAACTATAATTAGCCATTGAATTTCAGCACGTTTTTATATTGTGTTTTTAAAATCTTAAGATAATTCAACACGAAATTTACATAAAACAAAGGTAAAAAAATCTGGGGTTTTTTTCTTCTAAAAACACCATAAAATGTCAGTAAAAATATGCTATGAGTGGTCTTATGAAATTTTAAGATGGAGGAACACCAGTCTGGTAAATATTATGAAAGATTCCATTTAAAATTTAAAAAAAATCAGTTCCTGAATTATTGAGTTTAAAATAAAATTTCCACTTTTGTCCTCGTGATTTTCAAGGAAGATTTTTGACTGTTATTCCCTTTTTCACTAAAAATAAATAAATAATAAAATAATAAGATATGCGGTTTCGCAGGAAATATTTAATTCATAATATTGTTCTAATATAAAGAGTCATACTATTTACTATCAATATCAAAATGTAATATTTCTTTATCATTTTTTGAAATTTAAATTGAATTCATGTGATATGTAAATTTCACCCAAAAAAAATGTTTAAAAAAGACAGGTGGGTGAGCTGTCTGATCGTGGTGGTTCAGTGAAACACTAAACGAAAAACATTTTAACATAATATTTTTTATTAATGTGTGAGGTTTAATTTGAAAACACAATTCTATATGCAGTGACCCTTGTACTATCTACCAATTTATATTTTCCAATTGCTGCACAAATTTGTAATAGTTTACTGGTGAAGTGTATATCTTCTATTATTGTCAATAAAACAGGATGAGTTGTAGATTTTCACATCATTGATTGGTATATTTATATGCTGGTGAACATGACAGAGCTGTAAAAATTCACAAATTACCACCAAAATGACTTTCATTCTGAATGACAAAAGACTCTTTCAGTTGAATGAATGGTTTCTTTACAGAGAAAGTGATGAAAAAACTGTGAAAAAGATGTATAAATGTGGGTCCATTACACAAGAATGCATACTTGTTCAGCTTGATCGATTGCTTCGTTATGGAATGGATATGCTTTCAAACATTGAAATTAACGGTATGAGTGGTTATCGTCAAACTATAATCAAAACAAATAAAATTCACGGCTAAATTACTGGTTATTGAAGAGATTTTATTATATCCCATAACAAGATAAATTAACTGTATTACAGAAAAATCTTTTTTTCTTAAAAATAAAGTAGAAAAGTTGTTTACACGACTTCATCATCAGCAAAGGAATTTTTAAATATATTGGCGAGTTAAATATTTAATTTCATAAAGTAATTTTTTTTCTTAATGACTTAGTTTTATATCAAAATAAATGTCTGATGTCTGATCTTTACTTGAAAAAAAAATACATTTGTAAATTGCTGATTTTATCAGTAGAAAATGTGCCATGTTTGTTAAGAGAATGAAAGGATCACCACGATCTGACAGTGAAATTTGAAGATCAAACATTTACATTCTCGTCTCTCCACCATTGTTAAATTTATTTGTGACAAACAATTTGCTACCTGTTTATTAATTATTTAAAAATCAATTAATTGTTCAATAGATGATTTTCAGGTATCCAGGAATGATAGCATCAGTCTTCATCAACCTGACTGGGACCATGGCTACCCGGTATGCCTTTGTTACAGCAAGTCTTTTGATGATTAATTTATAGCAGTGACATACGAGTTTAAATTCACAGTCTTGTTCTAACAGAAACAATACACTCCGACTAACCGTGTGATTTGTCCTCGTAGATTTCCTGATAAGTCTAGCGTGATGGCGAACAAATCAACAAAACCAGAATATGGTCTTTATTCAATTGATCGCAGGTATTGTTTTGGACAAACTACCTGATATCTCTGAGGGAGGCGTTTCTTGTCTTACAATTTCCTATCTATTTCATCTGGACAGGTTTGTTACACAGAACATCGATTACCATCTAGTTGTAGTAAAATTTCACGAAACTCTAACCTCCCGAATTTTTCTGTTTTCGTACTCGCAAATACAGAATAAAACACATACATAAAATAATTCCCAGACTAGTCATACCTATCAGTATTGGTATTAATCATCCTATTGTCTCGATCGACCGGGTAAAGTAAAGCACTAATCTGAATGAAAACAAAGAGTAAGGGTTAGAGCTGGGGATATGATGTTCAACGTCACTTTCAATAAAATTTCAGTTATATCGTGGCTGTCAATTCTATTGGCGGAAGAAACCACCGACCTGTCAAAAGTCACTGACAAACACAAAATGTTGTATCGAGTACACTTCGCTTGAACGGTATTCGAACTCACAACTTAAGAAAGAGAGAAAGGAAGGGGGTTAATGAATTAGTCTACAATAAATAACGTACCTTGCTGATCATCTCGTTTCCGTTTGATTGCATTGGGGTCAGACATGTTTTGTTGTGGTTGGTTTGAAATTCCTAATATTCCAGTAATTGAATAAGTTCCAGCTCTTTGCATTGCTTCACCATTAGGAGAATTTGAATGTGGCATTGAGGGGCTATGTGCTTCGTTTGATAAGGGAGGACTCTTTTGGTCTCCAACTCGAATATTTTCTGCAGCACGATTTCGAACAATTCTGAAAAGAAAATGTAAGAAATCATGAAATATTCGCGCAACTATTAGGTACTATGTAGTTTATGTAGCCCAATAGGCAGTAAATTGTTCCAACATGTACATATACTATGTCAAAATACATTAAAATGGTATACAATATAAAGCTGTAAAACTATCCATACAAATAGGGGTAATAACACAATTACCGAACTCCGAACAATCTCCCATAGGGAAAGTCAAAAGTCATAAGTATATAAACAGACAAAGTCAGTCAACAACCGGAAAACTGGGAAAACCGTAATGACCCTGACTTGGTACAGGCATTTCCAAAGTAATGGTGGGTTGAATCACATGTATCAAAACAGAAGGAAAAACAAACTCCAATTGAGAAGAGAATATCATTAAATATAACATTCAACGATTCCTTGGCATTTTACCTTTTTCATTTGGCCATTGTAGTGCTTGGCCTTCTTGGATTTAAGATTAACTATGTGATATCTTCAAACTTCTCGATCTACTTCAGTCAAAACTAAAAGGTAAATTCCTCAAAAAAGCAATTAAGAAATTTGTTCTCAAGATGACTTGACAGAAATATCTCCCATAAAACAAAATCTGAGATACATTTATCTTGTAAAGTGTTGGAAGATACAATTCAAAAGGTCTTAATAAAATAGTATCAGCAATGACAATTCACAAGAGAAGAGAGAACAGAATTCTGTCTGACAAATTCAGTATTTCATAATATTTTTATCAACACATCGGTA
The DNA here is from genome assembly GCA_002080005.1 of Gigantidas platifrons. NCBI lineage: Eukaryota > Metazoa > Mollusca > Bivalvia > Mytilida > Modiolidae > Gigantidas > Gigantidas platifrons. The sequence goes on from MJUT01034017.1 coordinate 296,752, forward strand.
CTGAGAAGGGATAAAAGGAAAACGTATCTATCGATAGCGATAACATTACGTTATATTCCTATTATACGATAAAATATGAGTTTTTCTTCAAATCCATGGGTAATAAATCAGAAAACGTCTCTTTTACGTGCGGAAAATGATGCAGAACGGCAAATCTCCCCAGTGTAAAAGAAGCAGAGATATCACAAATGAAGAAAACATTCAGTGAGAGAGAGAGAGAGAGAGACCTGTGTTTTAATTATCATAGACTAACACAAGATCAAATATACTTCAAGATATTAGAAATCATAATATAGAAAAAATACCACTGTGTTCTTCTAATTTTGTGATTGTCATTGTTGGTTTTTACAAGGTTATTTGCAGATGCATTTTAGTACTAAAAATGGTTTATAAAATATGTTTTCATAAGAAGAGTTTCAAGATACCAAAGAGGTAATCAGAATCCGTAAATCGACGAAGGACAGACAACACAATGACCAAAAGAAAAGGGACAAAAGGACAAACAACGATCTACAAAACATACACATGATTGTTTTGAAATTTCTACTAATCTTGTCCTCATGATTTTCAAGGACTATGTTCGTTTTAGCCTGAACATGATAGGAACAATAAATGTAAAAACAATTGGATTTGTAAGTGGACAATGCAATGCATCGAATAGTTATCTTTCCGCGGCATATTATAAACTAAAATGTCAAACATTATTCAAAATGCGTCTTCGATCATTAATCTTTTTTTTCTCATATAATTAAACATTGCTTTGACATGTTTAAATACGACTTTATCCCTAAATGTTTTGTTTTAAACAATAACTGCTATGTGTGGCAGTTTAAAAATGATAAGTAATAGTCAAGTGTAAGTTTCAAATAATGACTTAAACTGTTTAAGTATTTAACAAATAGATTTTTATCATAATCGATTCAATCAAGCTTCAATCACATATTCAAAACTTCAAACGAAACAATGCAACAAACATGCAAGTTATGCTAGGTAAAATATTTTGTTTCAAATATGACGAACTTTTATTTTCTAAACCAAGGTGAAAAACGATGTGTGTTTTGTCAAAGAAGTTAAAAACAGTGATAAATAATCTTATCTCATTTTAAACTTGAATGGACTTTAATTCAAAACTTTTGAAAACCCCTGACCTAAGGAAATTTCAACCCCTTTGTTTAATTTATTGGCACTCTCCAACGAAGATATCTGATCTGAAAGAACCGCACAATGAGAAGGATCCCTGTGGTATCAAACTTTGTTCTTTTTTTGTTTTGTTTTACAATTAAGAAAATATTACTTTGCCAATTTTTAAATACCTTTGTTAATGTATTTAGAAGAAGTTAATATAACATGAAATACAGTGATGTTTTTACTCAACGTGTAAATACGTTCTGATGTGAATTCCAAACATTTCATCAGTCTGTTATAGTCATTTACATTGTTTGTATGTTACGTTTTAATTTTATTTTACAACAACTATGAAAGAGCATTGAAGGAAACATCAAGTCCATGTTCTAAAACGTTATCTTGTATTGTTTTAGGCAACCGAGTCGACCTATTCAAACATATTTGAGTAAGCACGAAATATTATTTGAACTGAAGAGGACATGCTGAAATAGAGTTGTAAAGACGATGGTATATACTAGTTCAACTGTGTAATTTCTATTGCTTGTGTAATGTGTGGTTTGTCATATGATCTCATTCACTTGGATGCACACCATCAGTAGCTAACAGCTTTGTGCACCCGTTTCACCCCCACCTCAAATCACAACACACCCGTTTTTTTCTAATCGATGTACCCGATGATGCTCCATAAAAATTCAATACTTAGCGTAACCTATACTGTATTTTCATTTCAGACTTGTAATGGTCATTAGGCACGCAAGCAATCGAGAAACAGTTTCAAATTTACCAGCAATTATAACATTTTATTCCTTTCTTAACTGACAACGCGATAATCACATACTAATTTCAGGGCAAGATGTCAGTTACTACGTCTATTGCAATTCTTTTCCACAGTGCCCTATAGGCAACAAGGTAACAAGGATCAAATTACAATGAAACTGACTTTATAATTATATGTTGCAATGTCAGATAAATTTGACTGAAGAAAAACTTACCAATTTTTTTTAATCTGGAAAGTGAATCCTATACAAAATTTGATGATTGAATTATCTTATGAAAGATGAGTTCATTTAACATTATACCATAATTTACTAAAAATTATATTTGTTTTATAGTAATATTACAAATTTATAACAAAAATTAAAATTTGTTATTATTTCCGACAGTGTGGAATTTGTTTGCTTTCATTTTATTCCATTGCTTCTTACAGAAATTTTATTCTTATTTTCAAACAAATTTTAATGCAGTTAGAAAAGATACCAAAGGGGTAATCACAGGATGTAAATTGAGGAAGGACAAACAATACAATAGTCATAGAATGAAAATGGACAAAAAGACAAACATTGATCAACAAAATACTACATGGAAAACGAAAGATTGGGCGACACGAATCCACAAAAATTATATATTTCAAAGTAACTTTCAATAAAATATTATTTTACATATTGATAAGAAGAAACACAAAACATCATTAAATCTACATTAGACCATTAACATAGTTATAAGCCAGAAGTAATCTTAAATAGTTGTAAATATATGTATATCATAATCCACACTATTATAATATCATTTAATTGATCTTGTTGAACTTTTAAACAAATAATTTTCTGTAGAAGTACAGAACGAACCACATTTGTAATAATACCTGGTACAATCGATTTATTTACATATTCTTTTTTTCTTCTTATAAAATTACTGTAAAACTGAAGTCATACAATCCTTGCCACTGAAACAAAAGCTTTCAACGATGTTATCGCTTCTATATCCTTTTATTGTATTAATTAATTATGTATTCATATAGTGTTATTCCCCAAAGAGAAACTGAAGTTTGTCCGAGCTATAATGAAAGTATGACATAATTCAAAATTAATGAGGCAAGTAGCATAAACGTGCGTTTAAATATGTTGTCATTCACATTTATGATATTGATACATTAACATTTTGAATGTGTAAAACTTCATTTAGGGTTTCATTTGAGGAAAGTCAACTTTCTTTACCAATTAAAATAATCATGGCTTTGTAAGAGAGATAATACAACAAAGAACTTGTCGAAGAGTAATCATGATTGTTAATAAACACGTATATATCTAATTTAGAGCACACAAAACATTTTTGGAATGATCTTAATCAAGTATGCTTGATGTCAAAAGCTTGGAAAGCCAAATTATTAAAATGTCATTAGAAGCAAGAAAAACTAGAGTCTATAAACAGGACAGCGAAATTCGGCAAATAACAATAAAAACACCTGGTTTCTGGAAAGGAATATTTTATATACATTGTGTATTTCACTATTTTTTTGTAGTCCTAGCTTTTCCTTAACATTTCTCTGTAACAAGCATACACTGAGACATTCACGTGGTATGATAGTCAAATATACTTTTTAAATCATTTCAATTAACACTTAACCGTTTTCTTAAAACGACAATACATGCGAATATATCGTATTTTTGGGAGCACTATCATTATGTATTGTGTATTCTATTGTCTGCCTCATGTAACAGTGCAGCCCTCGAAATGAAAATTTGAATTTACTGGTCCGAATCTAATTCTTGAATTTATTTTTACATTGTTCTAAATAAAAACAGAAAAAATTACTGGTCTGAACAAAGTTTTACTGGTCTTGGGCCGAAGGACCGGTGCTCATCGTGAGTACTGACAGTGTATACTGTCACAGTGTAATAAAAGTCTTACAATGGAGTATAATTAAGTCTCTTCATTTATTTATCATGTTTATAGTACTTATTTTCTCCTGTGAATATAGAAACCAACGATAAGATTGAGGATTGATCTGCTGACAGCTGTAGGGTCATCGTCAAAGCAGTCAGTAAAATGCATTTATTTGGTACACTTCCGCCTGGGTGACTTGTAATTGTGGTATGGTCCTTTGCCATTTGCTTTTCTGTATAGCTTTAATATGGGATAAACCAAGCAGGAAAATTGACAAATTCTCTCATAATAGCAAGTTGAAATAATAAAACTCTAATGAAAATTTTCCTGGGCTATAATGATGACAAGTGGCGTAATGGCCTCGCTCCATGCTTTGTTGATATCGTTCCATTACTGGCAAATTAAACTGTCAATGCATGATGGCCGAGAATCAACGTTAAGGAAAAATAAAATTAGGAAACTTTCGTTAATTTCTGTACCTTTAATAATGTTAGAAGAATGAATATGAGGGTGTGATGTGAAAATACAATTATAGCCAGATGGAGATGATTTTACAAACAGAAAAACAAATGTGTACGGGTGTACTCTCAGTTAAATCTTAAACAAGGTTTTTGGCATATTTAATTTGTATTTCCCTCACAGTTTTTATTGCAAGTAAAATGAAAAATGTCCTTTTTAACCCTTTTCATTAAGGAAAAGAGTTCATTTTGCAGGGGAAATGACAAGAAGTAATAATACACATTCACTATTTGATTGTTAGTTTTCTTATATCTTCTTATTAAAACATGGCAAATATTATTTATTTTTTGTCAATATTATAAAAACGTCTCTATTTCAAAAGGATTCTATTAGTTTTGCAAACATACGTTATTTATTGACGTGATTGCTATTTTTTGTTTCAATATACCGACAGTATTGATATATTTGAACCTGAACATAACTCGAGTACAACGTAAGTATGGAATCTGTATTAATGTATATACTTTCTATTTCATCTTCCTAAGTTTTTAACCATGGTGGTCTTAAGTGATTCGTGATTGCTTTGATGTATGATGTGTTGTTACGTTAAATGTGTACTACCAATTAGACTGTTTACAAAATGAGTTTGTTTTATTCGTTAACGGTTAGGTTAGGCAATATTCATGACACAATAAATGCCCGCGACCTTACGAGTGTGTTTAACAAATATAAGCTACATAATTTCCAGACCGAAGTTGTGATTTCAAAGGCACTGTCTCCGTGAGATTCCCAAGACGAGCGGTAAATCTAGTGCAACATCAGAATACACGTTCTGCTTCAGCGCAATAGTAAATTCGCATTCAAACATCTTAAGACTATCAGCTTGACACAGCAATCTTTATTTAGCTATATAAAATTTTGATCATTATTAGGTTCTTACGTGCATTATTTTTAAAAGAGTTAATTTTAGTATGTCATTATATTAATTAAGATAAATGTGTGTGTGGTTTGTAAAATTCAAGTCATTTGACTTTTTTTTCTTGATGAAAATAAAAAGGAATTACAATGAAACAGCAAAATAAAGGATCAACATTTATATTTTAAGCATCGATGTTGCTTGACTGGATTTTTTTGTTAACTTTTCAATCTACAGAAGTATTAGAAAATGCAAACTTCCAAAAGCATCATTTTATTTCTATAAAACCAAACTCAATAATTTGTCTCTTAAAAATAACTTATTGGGAGTATTTTAAAACATTTTCCACTGCAATTATTTTAAATATTAAACAAATTGTTTAAATTGTCAATTAATAACTGTTCATGTAATAAAGAAAAAAGACAAGTTGTGGCACGTTTATGTTTTGGATACAAAAATGTGTAAGTTCATCACATTATCATATTATCAAGCCACCACAATTTTTTTTTTATATATAAATGTAGCATCATTCAAAAATATAATGATTAAAACAGATTTATGAGAAACGTAAGTATTCTTATAACAGCGTAGATATCAAATTTAGTATGCACGACGCGTTTCTGGAATAACCTTCATCAAAATCGAAAGATTAGAAAGCCAAGTAATTTTAAGTTTTGGGAGCAAGAAGACATCCTTAATTTCAAAGAAAGTTCAGAATTAAGTGTTTGTCCTCCTTCTTTTCGCCATTGTATTGTATTGTCTGACCTTCTTTATTTTGCGGTTTCTGATTGCTCCTTTGGTATCTTAAATCTTTTCGCAGAAGCATCAAAAACATTAAAGCTATTTTTCTACAATATGCATTGGAATATGGGAGGGCTGTACTGAACATTCTATAATACCTTTGCTTACACCTGACTTTTTATTACAATTCGATATATGTAAAAGACTGGACACATTAACAGTAATGATGGCAGAAACAACACTCGAAAAGATTACAACCTACAACTCTACCTCCCACAATTTACGACAAAGATGTAAAAGATACATGAGAAACGAATCCACCACCACCACCATAACAACCACACACCCTTCCTCCTGTTCGTTAATGGTAGTAGTCACAGCTCTGACAGAGAAATCGTATTAAACATACGCATACGGAAGATACTGAATTTATATTTACTATAAGAAAAGTTTGAAGATACCAAAAGGGCCAATCAGGGATCGTGAATTGAGTAAGGACAAACAATACAGTGGACAAAAGGAAAAATAATGATCTCTAAACACTATATAGAAAGCAAAATATTTAGCAAACACGAAACACACAAAAAAAAACCGGGGGTGGGGAACTGAGATTCTTCGGTAGGGAATGCATGACGAACATTAAAATTTCATCAACGATACTATTGCCGAAAGAGCCAAACTCGTTCACAGGGACATTTTCAGCATTAGATATCTGTGTTGGAAAGAGTATGAATATGGTGAAACTCGAGTGTTTTAAGTCATATGGAGGTTTCTCAACCTCTTTGCTAAAAACATGATTTTAATAGGTACCGTTATAATAAACAAGATACAGGTAATGCACCACCTAATATCATCCACCAGATATATATATTGATAAATATGTATCTGGTCAATAATGTATATATTGAGATAACTTGTTTCTGTGCAATAATACTTAGGTCAAAAGGTCAGAAAGTTAACAATAGACAATAGTTTCAGAACAAATAACACAAAGACAAAACATGTGCATTTGTGTGGTTTGAAATGTATACAGATATAAATACAATTTCAAGAAATGTTATCAGAAACCGTAATTCAAAGAAGAACAGGCAATACAATGTCCAAAGGAAAAAGATCAAAACGACAAACGAAGATTGACAAAATACTACACAGAAAACAATATGATCGAGCAACACGAACCTCATTAAAAACCGGGGGTAAACGCAGGTGGTTCAAATTATATTCACGTCAATTCACGCCACGAAAATTTCACATGGTAGTTGATTCAGATAACATTCATAATGGAACATAAAAATAAACACATTTAAAATGTTATTAGGCTACAGTAAAAAGGGGACAAAAACAACAACAATAAATACCACCCTGTTGTAACAGTTCAAAAAAGCATTAGATAATGGTTGAAAGAGGCAACAACAGCCAATATAAAGTCAAGAATAGAAAGTAAAATAGCATGTAAAAAACGAATTTAAGAATTACCAGTGTATAGACCAATAGGGTAATTATATAAATATGTTGTAAATTTAGTCAAAGTGGTATAATATAATACAATCCACAATTGATATGCAAGACTTCTCTTTTTGTGCTTAAATCAAGTAAGGAATAGGTAAGTAGTTCGTGGACTAATATTTCTTTTAATTCCAAGAAAATAATCTGGAGCTTTNGGGGGGGGGGGGGTATTCACTTTATTTTTATTTCCAAGAAAATAATCTGGAATAATTTTGCAGGTATACCTTTTTTTCAAAGAATGAGTACCTTCTAATTGGGTACAAAAATGTAATTGTGAAATTCTCCCTATATGAGGATACAATACATTTCTAGCTATAATCTTTAAAAATTGAGTCAATCTACATTTAACATGAAACTGGTATTGAGACTAAAATGTGGAATTCTGCTATAACAACATACCTATTAATTGAGCTGACACTTGGAACATTCTCTGATGTACAGACTGTTTCCGATAGCAGTCGATCCCTGATTTCCCATGCAAACATCGTAGGATTTTCGTGTTTATAATGTGTGATGGCATCCACTACCTTTGGTGTGGCTACTTTGGGTTTTGAGCCACCGATGACACCAGGTTTTATGGAACCTGTTTCATAATATCTGTAATAAATCATATATATATGTATCACATTTTAATGCCTTGGTATTATATTCTTTTTCTTAAAAAACCTTTTTGACTTTTATAAATGGTAAATAGAAATCAGTTTAAGAATAAATAAGGTATCATTATTATAAATGAGTGTGAAGAATTATTTAAAAAAAAAAAATAATGATTTTCAATTTAATTTTGTTTCAATTTAATTTTGTACATGTATTTCCTCAAATGTTTCCTACAAAATATTTCACATACTAATACAATGTATTAAGATTTTAGAAAGACATGGGAATTTAATCTTTTACAAAAATGTCAAAACTACATTAAAAGTCATTTTATGTCAAATATCCATTACAGAAGCAGGCGGAGACGTGGTCTAACATCTAAGACCGGTCCCACCCTTAATTTACCTGCAAGATGGACCAGGATACATTATCAGTGATGCTGAGATGGTGGCTAACCATAAATATACCCCTCTGGCTACCAAGGCCTATTCAGGTAAAATGTTTCCACAAATTCATTTAACAGTGGTGTTCTATGTTCCTATTGTTGCGCATAATTAAGCACGTGTTAAGTTCAGGAAGCTAGTTCGATGCTCTTCAGTGGCCATGAAAAACGCTCTTTTCTTGTCTTATTCAAAACTAATTCAGTGTATATATCAATGAAAGAAGATAGCGATTTTAGATTAGAGCTGAACAGTCAAATTTGTAAAACAACACTGGATTTGGTAGATGAAGAATAACGTATTGGTCGGTTAATTCATATAATTGGTAGAGATAAATTAAAACCTATCATGTACGATAGGGGGTGCTGGGGCATGGGGTACAAAGTGCGTCCTTATCCAAGATCAAGACGTTTTATTTCCCTCAAACAATTTAAACCTGTGTTAATCCTTAGTACATCGGTCATAAACCTGTCTATATATGAATGGGCTTCTGTGTCCCCCTCAATCCACTAATTATCTCTTTGTCCGGTTAACTTGTCACAGGTTGCTCATAATTCACCTCTAATTTAGGACTCTGAATCGTCTTAACTTTATAGGGGCCACAGACATATACCAACACTGATTAGAGTCCAAATTTCATTCATAAATTTTAGTTTTACCATATCAACGTTAGACACACTATTTTATTTACTTGTGGGGATATTATGCAATAAAAAAATGCAAGTATTGCATGTTCCAATTTTAATATAAATAATATTCCCTCGATGAAGATCCAACGATGGAAATTAGAAGTGCATGATAAAAAATGAAATTTGCAAATATATATTTCGGAATTGACATGTGCAGTAAAAAGATCTTTTTATATCACATTCATTAAGCCCCTTTTCACGAAAAGAGGAGGTTTGGACCCATAACACTGGCTTAACCACCCCACTTTTTATTGAAGAGTCTCTACCAATCCAGTAAAGTGATCGTGATATACATGTGTATGAGGGGTATCGATATTGTCTCTTCTACGATTTTTCTATTAGATTTTGGAACTGTTCCGACAGTGTAGTACTTTTTCGTTTTTCATTTTATTTCCTGGAATCCAATTTAAATTGATTTTTCAGTTTTCCCAGCTAGTATTTGAGAACAATCTCCAGATCTTAGTCCCGACTCTGACTTAAAATTTCTTCCATAAAAATCAGACCAGGGATGGTCATTCAGTACATGTTGTTATTGTCTACAATCCGTTATTTCCTGTGAATAGTCATTATTTTTGTTGGAAACATTCGTAGCCTTATGCCTGTTAGGTCGACACAATCAAACTTCTATTGATAGACAGAAAATTTATTGGAAGGACGATGGCACAGCATCATATAATAATAGCCTCTTTGATACAAATAGACCAAATATTTGCAGTTATTTTAATAGTGTCCTGTCATTAATGTATTGTATTTGTTTAAATTAAGAAAAATGTAATCAAAACAGTAATGATTAATAAGGTTATATTTTCTATGTGATATTTCTTTCTAATGTAACATGGAGACAAGCCAATACAGTTACCTTTTATGTTTTACCATGATGGAGGAAATAGTATCAAGTAAGGACATATTAAAATTCAAATTATATGTATTTTACTTTATTCTGTTCACTTTATAGTCAAGCTTAGCTGCCATTAAAAAAAAGTCCCCATTTACTGTTTTGCTTCTTAAAAACTTATTTCAATTTTTTTTATGATAGGGGATATCAATTTTGCATCTTTCTAGACTTTCTATATGATTTTAGAAATGTTCTGACAGTGGGGTATTTTTTGTTTTTCATTTTATGTTTTTAATCAATATAAGAAATTTGACAATTGGTTATTTTCAGTTGTGACTTTTCATATAAATGAAATTTACTAACATTTTAATATTTTTGAGATAATTTTGAAAAAAAAAACCAACCTTTAAATAGAACCAATAATGGGTTTTTTGAAATATAGCTAGTGATATGATAAAGATCATTGTATATAGTAATATAAAATTTGATGTTAGCAAATTCATATTTTTTTGCTTAAAATGTTTATGCTCCAAATAGTTTGTATGTCATCTCATAAATTATTTGGGGAATATTTTATTTAGTTGCTATTAAAAAATATACCAAAATATAATAAATATTTTGTTTATTAAAAGAGCACAATATTTTTATAAATATTTTTAATATCCAAGATTCAGCAAAATATTATACTAATTATTGTTTTTGTCTACAAAACTGGTTATTATATACTCATGCAAAAAGATATATACAGTGTATATAATTTAAATAAAAATTTTAATTACTGTGTCATACAATATATTTATAACTATAAATATGTATTTAATCATTAATTATTGAAAGATGGTATTAATTAATATTTGTACATGTAAATTGATTATTTCTATACTATATTTATAAATAAAAATATAATGTTATTTGACATAAATGTTGAACACCCCAGTATGTGGGTCAACACCAAATATATTTTTAATGTCTACTGCAAAAGCAGAATGATGCAGAGATAGTCAAATAATTTTTTAAGGATTACTTGTTTAACATTGTTTATTTATCTCTGGTGATATATTCTTATATTGTTTTTTCAAAATGTTTAGCAATCAATATACACTTGAATCTTGAATCCTCCATGGGGGTAAGCCCAGTTCCAATATGAAACTTTTAAACCCCCCAGTTCCAATATGAAACTTTCTACTCCCCAGTTCCAATATGAAACTTTCTAACCCCCAGTTCCAATATGAAACTTAGGTATGGTTATTTGATAATAAAAGTGGAAAAATTAAAATGTAAATTGTATTACTGACCTGCCAAGAATTTTACTAACACATCCATGCGACACTCTAAGTTGTCGCGATATATCACAAGGTCTTACTCCTTGATGAGCAAGTTCCACGATTCGTTGTCGCACAACATCAGGTAACGGTCTTCCATTTACAAATACTCCTCCAAGTTGATTTACTCCTCCGTGACCTGTAACAGGTTAAAACCTTATAATTAATCATAGACTATTACCACATGTAGAGTTGGGATAAAATTTTACAAATTAATTACTTTGAAACAATCATTGTGTTCAAGGTGCCAGTGTTCGTGGATTCAGTCAATGCACCATAAAACCGGAACAAAACTTTTACATAAGATAAGCATTGAGAAATCCACGGAAATAAGTACCAGCGAAATATTGAAATACGAAAAAAAAACAAAAAAACAACAACACGAAAACTAGAATCCACAAATATAAGCACTTGAATTACATTAGCTGAACGTATGAAAGGTTTTTTTTTTCAATGTATAATATTATTTTATTTAGAAGTTCACATTTCCAGGTAAAGCACACATTTCCATACAGTGTACAATAGTTCCAGGTAATATTCAAATATCCGAATATGAAAAATAAAATCTACAAAGAAAAATCAACATTTAAGAGGTCAATTTGTTTTCACCTGAAATAAAATAATAAAATAAAATAAAAAAAATAATAAACATTAAAAAAAATAAATTAAATAAAACATTTACCTGCAAAAGCATCGTAATTACCAGCGAATACATCAAATGTGTGGCGAGGGGGAAGCTGATAAGTTAGATGGGAGGGTGGTCCATATGCCCCCGGCCACGTGTTTTGCATGGTTCGATAGTTAATAAACCGTCCGATGGTTAGGGTTGTGCTATCTCGTCTGTTATGGGATATGTGTGTGAACCAAAACCCGGGTACCTGTTTAACACTACTATTGTTATTATTATAGCGACCCTTCAACGCAATAGGTTTATTTTGAAGTGAGGGTTCAATGAGCAATCATGCGGTCTATACACTCATTAGAGACGGCAGTCAGTCAAGCAAACCAATCGTTCTTGTGATCAATCGGAGGCATTTCAAACTTAAATTGAATTTAAAATCTTTAAAACAATTAAAATCTTTAAATATTGGCTAATTAGTTTGTTCTGAAATATACTATTGTTTCAAACAAATTCCATTTATATATTTTTTGTCTCCAGCGTTCCGGACGAAATGTCAAAGTCATTTCTGATTATGTTTTTGGATATTATATTTTATGTATATGAACGTTTTGATGACTAAGATCATAAGATAATCGCTCTTAGTATCAAAGAGACAGAGAGAAAAAATCACTCTCAATTTTCTATCATTATTATCAATCTGAATTTATAATCCCAACATTTAACCTTATTTTTTAAGTTTAAATATACTATTTTATCTTGCATATAGCCATATATGTACAAATATACCATTTTACCTTGCTTATAGCCTTACAAGCATTCGAATGATTCAGAAAGGATCACGTCGAAATGTCTGCCATATTAGTTAGTTCTTAAAATTCAACTCTTTGATCAGTAATATAAATGATAAAATCTATCTACATGTATATTAGTTATTTCCACTCCTTTGAATCAAAATTAATTTTTAAATTTTTTCAAATTCCTCGTCGTTTTATTCTTAATCGACTTTTCTGCGGTTAGAAAGTTATGATATATTTTTCCAAGCAACAGATGTATTATTTTAACTAAATCTATATGTGTTTACAGTTTTTGGTTTATACATATTTTAACGATTTATAGTTGAAAGTGGAGCTAAACACCATCAACCATCAACGAGTTATAGTTCAATATCTTACTTACACAGTTCTGTAACAGTTACTTAAAAAAGTTATAAGCCATTTTGGAATATTGTAATGTCCAGCAAAGCTTAAAATCAATTTGCTACATGACTCCTTTTTTATAAACATGCTGACAATTCCGTAATCACAGAAAGTGATATATTTTCAATCATTTATGTGCATTTTATCTGAAATGTCCTCATCACAAAACACAATAATTTAAGGTATATTAAAACAGGACTATCCTAAGCTTAAATTTTGAATTAATGTTTTGAGTCTGGCGAAAAATCTTATTTTAATCGTAGGAGCATGATGGCGTGTAAACTTTTATTATGCTTGTTCTAATATATTTCAATGATCACAATAATATTAGTTCATGTGCTCTGATCCGGCCACTGCACGCCGCTCAGATGTCATGATGTAAGGGAAGATGGCAGAGAGGTTCCGCACTGTTACCATCAGAGTCGTGTGTACACTTTTATGTCGATATCAAACTAATTTTGTGCGCGATAGTCCGTAAAAGTTAATTTTACACCTTAAGGTAAAACAATCGTTAAATACAGGTAGATAAATAATAAGGTTCAGTTGCTACTCGGAACCTTTCTGTAAAACAAGTATACTTTTTGTAGTATTTATCTTCGTTAGCATCAATAATAAACCCCTTAATGGTTTTAAAAATGAAATCGCCATAAATCATATTTATAACAATAACAACATAAAATTGTGCTCTCCTACTTAACTTTCACTTACTGAAAAATATATTATGTTGTACAGCTGTATTATATCATATTTACTAAAATATACACCTTGACATTATTTTTCATTGTCAAAAAATAGATAATATAGCATGTACATTTTTATATTTCTGCATTTCTACCAACTGCAACATATTTTTTATAAAAACAATGCAAATCATTATTAAATATAAAATACAAGTACAAGTATTAAAAGGAAGAAAACATATATTTTGCCGATACGAAACTAAAAGGTAAAGCTACGCTACAACTTACTCTTACAAGAATGATAAAAATCCATCATATTTAGATTAGGATTATGAAAGCGGTAAGTCGTTGATAAATCCATGATTGTTAAACAGTGGCACCTCGGGTCGGTGAGCTGCAATGATCCGGATGGTCAAAAAACCGCACAGATCATAGGCAGGTAAGCACTGAGATGATGGTTACAGTGGGATGAACTGTCCCGTAACTGTCTCTTTACTATCGTTTCCTTTAATTTAAACAATTTAATGGAATTTTAACCAAGTTTTTAACGAATGGTTTTTTTTATGACAGAGACATCGTCAAACATTATTATCATAAATATCAAACTTCATTCGTAGTTTATAACATAATTCAAGCCTCATAAGCGATGTATCTAAAGATCCTATTTGATTCGGTTCATCGATCAAAGTTTGTCCAGCCCTCTCAACCTTGGGACCAGCCCACCTGTAACAGCTCAAGTCAACTGGAACACTCAGTCATTTGTCAGTTTTGTCATCTGTGTATTGAATGCAATCAGAAAAATTCAGGTAACAGCCCCATAATGGAACAAATGAAAGGACAACATTGCCTCAAATTACCTAACAAATAGGTATAGTTTACCTGTCAATATAAAACTGAGATGCAGCATTCAGTTGAATTGAAATACTCACAAAAGATTTATTACATATTGAAATAACATATAATACTTTCATCTATATTTACCACTAATTGACTTAATTAAGAAAGTATTCAACAAACATTATATATACCAACAAAATATATAACAACATTCAGCCATCAACTCAAATATACAGTGTAAATTTACAGATTTTTTTGCACTATTCATGGCAATCTCTTTTTTCTAGTATCAATAACATTGGGGTCGCATACTCCAAAATAAAGTAACCAGAACTATGTACTCAAATAAACCATATTGAACATATTTGAAGTCTGACTTTGAGTTCACAACTGTTTCAGGACGAGCGTAAGAATCGTACTTTTGAAAGGTAAAACTGGGATCCCTCCACACAAAGTTTGTTTTTATATATTCGTGGATTTATCCATTCGTCTTGACTCTAAAATATTTTTCCCAAAGATAAAGGCAAGTCTGGCACAGTGATAAATTGTTCTGAACAAATATACATTGAGAACAGTTCAGGAGTCATTTCTGTATTTGCACACCACAGATATGTCTTAATATTCTGTGATATACTTGTCCGAATCATTTCAGTTTGGACCCATATAAAACAGATTTAACCGCGTCCCTTTTTATTGAAGTGCCTGTACCAAGCCAGGAATGTGAGTGGTCATGTAAATGTGTTAGGGGTATGGATTTTGCCTCTGTTGGTATGAATTTTCGGCTGGATTTTGGAACTGTTCCGGCAGTGTGATATTTTTGTTTCATTGGCAAAACAAGATTACGATGTGTCTTATTATATACAGATCATAGCAAGATTATTATATAAGATAAGTGATAGTAATGGAGAGAGAAAAAAAGACAGCTACAATAATTACTAAAGTAATTATTTGGGAAAATATCTATTATTTTTTCTTGCCCATTCTGAGAGGAATGTGTTCGTCTAAGTTATACAAAACAACACAGTCGACAGAAACGTATAGATACGACAAGCCATACAATACAGTCGCCAGGAATGTATAGATACGGCAAGCCATACAGAACAGTCGCCAGGAATGCACAGATACAGCAAGCCATACATCACAGTTGCCAGGAATGCATAGATATAGCAATCCATACAGCACAGTCACGAGGAACGCATAGCTACGCCAAGCCATACAGCACAGTCGACAGGAATACATAGATACGACAAGCCATACAGTGCAGTCGCCAAGAATGTATCGATACAGCATGCCATACAGTACAGTCTCCATGAATGTATAGATACGGCAAGCCATACAGTACAGTCGCCAGGAATGCATAGATATAGTAATCCATACAGCACAGTCTCCAGGAATGTACAGATACTGCAAGCCATACAGCACAGTCTCCAGGAATGTACAGATACTGCAAGCCATACAACACAGTCTCCAGGAATGTACAGATACTGCAAGCCATACAGCACAATCGCCAGGAATGCACAGATACGGCAAGACATACAGCACATTCACCAGGAATGCATAGATACGATAAGCCATACAGCACAGTGGCCAGGAATGTACAAATACAGCAAATTGTACAGCACAGTTACCAGGAATGTATATATCCGGCAAGCGGTACAGCACAGTCGCCAGGAATGCATAGATATTACAGGCCATTTAATAGTCGACATGAATGCATATATACGGCAAGCCATACAGCACAGTCGCCAGGAATGCATACATATGGCAAGCCATACAACAGTCGACATGAATACATAGATACGGCAAGCCATACAACACAGTCGCCTGGAATGCATAGATATGGCAAGCCATACACCACAGTCGCCAGGAATGTATAGATACGGAGCGCCATACAACATAGTAGCCAGGAATGTATAGATATGGTAAGTCATACAGTACAATAGCCAGAAATGTATAGATCAGGCAAGCCATACAGCAGTCACCAGGAATGCATAGATATAGAAAGCCGTACAGCACAGTCGCCAGGAATGTATAGATACGATAAACCATACAGTACAGTCACCAGGAATGCATAGATACGGCAAGCCGTACAGTACAGTCGCCAAAAATTTATAGATACGGCAAGCCATACAGCACAGTCACCAGGAATGTACAAATACAGCAAGCCGTACAGCACATTAGCCAGGAACGGATAGATATGGTAAGATATACAGTAGAGTAGCCAGGAATGTATAGAAACAGCAAGCGATACAGCACAGTCGCCAGGAATGCATACATACAGAAAGCCGTACAGCACAGTCGCCAGGAATGTACATATACTACAAGCCATACAGCAGTCTCCATGAATGTATCGATACGGGAGGCCATACAGCACAGTCGCCAGCAATGTACAGATACTGCGAGCCATACAGTACAGTCACCAGGAACATATAGAAACAGCAAGCCATACAGCAGTCGCCAGGAATGTACGGATACGGCAAGCCATACATCACAGTCGCCAGGAATACATATAGTAATCCATACAGCAGTCACCAGGAATGTACAGATACGGCAAGCCATACAGCACATTCACCAGGAATGCATAGATACGGCAAGCCTAACAGCACAGTCGCCAGGAATGTGTAGATAACAGCAAGCCGTACAGCACTGTCGGCAGGAATGTATCGATACGGCAAGCCATACAGCACAGTCTGCAGGAATGCATAGATATGACAGGTCATACAACATGAATGCCTAGATATGGCAAGCCATACAGCACAGTCGACAGGAATGCATATATATGGCAAGCCATATACCACAGTCGCCATGAATGTATAGACACGACCAGCCATACAGTACAGCACAGTCACCAGGAATGTATGGATACGGCAAGCCATACAGCACAGCAGTCACCAGGAATGTAGATACGCGGCTAAAACACAATATAGGGCTCATACTCAAAAGTAGTGTGCTATGTGCAATATTAACCTACTTCCATTGAATTTAAGGTATCACTCTAATATCATGTTTTGGATGGTGAAACACAGAAGTTGCATACAAAATTTCAAGAAGATATCTCTCATAGTTTTTGAGTAACAAGCAAAAGGGTACCAACAAATTTGCACAAATAAGGCGTTATGCTGTTGCACTTGAAATTTGTTTATTTTTACACCAAAATTTACTTTTCAAAATAGGAAAACAACAAACTATTTTAATATACTAGTAGATCTTTAGAAAAATTAATCAGGACTAATTTGATACCAAATTCATGAAAATCGGACATCAATTGGAGAAGTTATCAGGCTTTATCCAAAAGGTATGTTTCTATCAGAAATCTGTAGGGTGCGTAACCATTAAAAATATCTTCTAGAAAACACTGTCAAAAGATTGATATTTTCATGTTTGAAGATGTAAAATACACAGAGTAGTTATAATCAGTCAAAATATGAACAATTGTAGACAGAATAAAAACTGCAGAACAGAAAATATGGTTACGGACACTACAAAAACCATGTAACTAAATTTAAGGGTGTAATTATAATCTTGTGTGAATAAATGTTAATTAAAAAGAGAAATAACAAGTAAGTCTGAGTAATCTTAACATCATACCAATTTCAGACATTATAGATCATAGAAAACATGTTGCTTTTAAGAATAACAGTACTTGAATGTTCAGCTCTGCTGCAACACTGCATTGCCCTTTATTGTGTTTTACCCGACGATAAGCCATACAGCACAGTAGCCAGGAATGAATAGATATGGTATGCCATACAGCACAGTCGCCAGGAATGTATAGATACGCAAGCTATACAGCACAGTAGCTAGGAATGTATAAATATGGTAAGTCATACAGTACAGTAGCCAGGAATGTATAGCTACAGAAAGCCATGCAGCACAGTCACCAAGAATGTACAAATAAAGCAAACCGTACAGCACAGTAGCCAGGAATGTATAGATATGGTAAGTCATACAGTACAGTAGCTAGGAATGCATAGAAACAGAAAGCCGAACAGCACAGTCGCCAGGAATGTATAGATACAGAAAGCCATACAGTACAATCGCCAGGAATGCATAGGTACAGGAAGCCATACATCACAGTCGCCAGGAATGCATGGATATAGTCACACAGCTCAGTCACTAGAAATGCATAGATACGGCAAGCCATACAACACAGTAGCCAGGAATGTATAGATATGGTCATACAGTACAGTAGCCAGGAATGTATAGATACAAGTCATACAGTACAGTCACCATCAATGTATAGATATGGTAAGTCAGACAGTACAGTCGCCAGGAATGTATAGATACGGCAAGCCATACAGTACAGTCAGGAACGCATATATACGTCAAGTCACACAGCACAGTCACAAGGAATGTATAGATACGGCAGGACATACATCACAGTCGCTAGAAATGCATAGATACGTCAAGGCACACAGCACAGTCACCAGGAATGTATAGATACGGCAAGCCATACAGTACAGTCGCCAGGAATGCATAGATACGTCAAGGCAAACAGCACAGTCACCAGGAATGTACATATACGACAGACCATACATCACAGTCGTCAGAATGCATAGATACGACAAACCATACAGCACAGTCACTAGGACTGTATAGATACGGCAAGCCATACAGTACAGTCACCAGGAATGTACATATACGACAGACCATACATCACACTCGTCAGAATGCATAGATACGACAAGGCAAACAGCACAGTCACCAGGACTGTATAGATACGGCAAGCCATACAGTACAGTCACCAGAAATGTACATATACGACAGACCATACACCACAGTCGTCAGAATGCATAGATACGACAAACCATACAGCACAGTCACTAGGACTGTATAGATACAAAAACCCATACAGTACTACATCCGTACAAACAGGAAGAAAGCGAAACAGAAGCAATTACATAAAGCTGTGGGAGAAGACGGATGCTACCACAATGTTATAACCTAACAACTCCAAGAGACAATAGTTTTCTATAACAAATGAATATACAATTAGTTTTACATAAAATTTGATAATTTACACAATTTTATTAACAAAGACCTAAGTCTATAAATTGTCATATAATATGAATGCATTTACATTCAAAACCGATTATTATTTTTTGTAAAACTGAATGCATAAATTTTATTTGAAGCTAATTGTGGAAGTATATGCTATTTTAATTTTAAATCATAATGCTTCGGAAATTAGAAACGGATTTTTTTTTGTATTTAGACTTTCATCTTTTGAAATTTCGTTTGCATATTCAATTTTCAATATGGTTCGGAAGTTAAATGAAAAATGTTACACTTTTTTCTCAAAAGAAATACAAGTAGAAAACAATACATTAAATATTTTATTGTTACCGTATTGGACATTTACTTAAATATTAAGGAAGGTTGCAATGTCTAAGATCATATACCATGTCGCGGTTATTAGACATCCAATGTATAATGATAGCTGCAAATAAAGGAAACAAAACACATAGGTAATTTGTCGCCATTAATTTTGCAAACAATAAAATAAACCTTTACGACATCCTAATCTACTATTGAGCGAATTTTCATATTTCTCTTTGAAGATCTGGTCGTTAATAGAAATTGTGAATAATTGAAGACACAATTTGTGTGCAAGTCTGTGAAACAAATAGTTTTCTTTTAGAAAATTGCATTTTTCCACTTTAAAAAGATGTGAGTCCAAGAGAGGGAAATAAAGGACTTCTTATTGCCAGCCGTCATATGACTCCTCAACCTTCAAATTCATGCAGAACATCGAATAACAAATACTGTGTTTAGCACCTGTGATAACATGCAAAATGATGGTAAAAGTTAATTTATATCAATAAAACCTGTAACGATTAATAACAATAATTACACTAAAAAAATTAAGCATAAAAAGTCCTCACATCATCCAGATCATATTAGCTTCACAACATGTGGTTAACATAGCATTTAAAAAAAAGTCCGGCAACACGTGTTATGAAGCAAAGGGAAAACAACATTTAACTGGGTATTTTCACATTCGATGTGTCTCTGTATTTCCCCCCCTTTGAATAACCTCACTGACTCAAAATTATAAATATTAATACTGAGAATTAATGGATTGCAATTTCAAAAGACTTGAAGATAAAGCATTCGTGTACCTATTGAACTCGTGTACACCAACTCCAAAACGAGGCAATTTTCCGCATTGACCGTCAACGGCAAATATGGTTATTGTGAAACATTTTTTCACTCAATACGAGTTCAATTTTAGTTTGAAACTATGCATAGCTTTTATTTGAAACAAACACAACTTAGCGGAAGATAAGAACGGAGAATTGTCGCAATGATACTATTATCAGCGGGTTTTAATTCAATATATCACAGAATATCAACCATCCACACAAACAGGACAACAATTAAATTTGATATAATACAAAATTATAAGTTATTTAAATTTTCTGATTGAAAAAGAGTTTTCATTGTTCAAAAACTAATTTGGTCGATATTTTTAAAGAGTGCATTTCTCCGTAAAGAGTTGTCTCCCTTCTGTAAAATGTAAATTTTCATTTATAAAGTTCACAAAAGCTGACTATACGCTTAAAAATAAAGCTGAGTTTTTTAAACAAATGCTTGTTTCATCAAATATAGGAAAATGTTTCAATGTTAAGCACTATTTCTAACTGACTAGAAGCGGCTAATTGTGTTTACTGCTTTTTAGCCGCTTCTAGTCAGTTAGAAATAGTGCTTAAAAAGCAGTACACACAATTAGCCGGTTCTAGTCAGTTAGAAATAGTGCTTAACCTTGCCACTATTTATAAACTAACAATCAAACGGAAGCTATGAAATATAATTTCGTGTTCATTTCCTTTCGATAACCTTTTTTTTCAAGTGGACTTGATATCAATACATATGTAATAGTGTTTTGGTTATGAGTGTTTAAAGCCAATTTTAAGAATTATACTTCACTAATGTGATGGTGGTCAGTTATATTGATGGAGGACACCCGAGCACCCACATAAATCATGAACGTTTGACTGGACTATATACTAAAAGTATCATGACATTTGAACTTTGATGACTTGACTGTTTAAAAGAACCATATCATTTTTTTTAAATTTATTTTTATTTTTTTTTTACAAAATACAAATGTATCTAAAAACAATCTCATATATATGACTGGACCTAACTAATGTAAGTATAAAGCCATACTCTATAATGTACCTCAACAAAAAAATCCCGGATATTTCAACATTTGACTTCGATTTCGTGACAATTTAAAAGTGCAATGCCGTATACTACAATATTAAGATATACAAAAATCCCGTTAGTGGGCAAGTAGTTTTTTTTTAGACTCAATGCATACAAGAATAAAAAAATTACTGCTTTAAGTTAGTTGGGGTCTTCAATATTTTCTTTAATAAAAGGTTACGACGGCCATAACATGATACAACAGTAAGGCGATAAGGACGTCCTCCTGCACGAGTTTTACTGAAATGGTTATTGCCCAATAAAAGTCATTACTACATAGGTAGAATATATATGCAATGTGCAAAACGGAATTTAGAGGAACAACGTTATCGGATTCCGAATAAAAATTAAAAATGTTGGGCGTTTGTCTCGTTTGGTCCGCTCATATTTCGGAATCGTTCATAGCTACAAAAAATGTGTTGGACCACTCCAGACAAGAATTATTCCGAAGACTTCAATAGAAAAGCAGCATACAAACTATATGAAACAAAATGTCACTTTGTGTGTTGATACCTTTGTGTGTCCGTTACATCCTTTTTTCGGAAAACATAAGGCTATATGTTAAATTTGTTTGAAAAAGCATGCAGGAAGTTTCATAAAGAATCCTTAAGAAAATTGTTTATCAAATCGGACTCGAAATAAAAATAAAATGTGTGTGTAGCTTCTATTTTGATTCCCTTATATCTTGAAAACGGTAGCAGCATTGTAAAAATTGGTTGAAAAATACACGCTCCACACACACGAACCTGGCAACTCATGTTTTAGGCACCCTCTGGACTTTTGTTGGAAATGTCAATGTCTAGATCCACCAAATCAATCCAAATCTTAATTTGTCAAAATTAAGAAGGATTTGTCAACTAGAACAAAGCTTATACACAGACAGCATTGTTTCTACAGACGGACAGCGACAGACAAATACCATAATATGACCGCATTTGTTCCCGTTCGTATAAACAGGAAAGAAAAACGACTTATAAATTCAAAACAATTCAGTCCTATATTTTTATAAACGAAACATTTTCTTCTCAACATGTCATTTATTCAGTATGAATATACATCTTTACATATTTCAATTCACCCAAACTTATTATGTTTCCACGAAAAGTAGTACATTATATTTTGCACTTGTCCATATACTGCCATTATGATTTGATATACAAAATGTCATTATACGGACATGGCTTAAGAACTTTCAAGACATGTCAATCATACAATTGCAAAATGATAATCAAAACTAAAATGTTATGTTCAAAATGCAACATATACTGTTCCATTTCCACTGACAGTAAATCATTAAATTCCATAAAATAGAGCATAATAGAATACCTTCAATCCCACGGACTGATAGACGGTCGGACACCTGAAAAAGACCGACGAACGACTGGCACGTTCTGTCGCTCTCTGTTGTAGATGGGGAGCAATGTTTGGCTTATCAAATTCAGAATAAAAATGTTCCATCAGTTGTTTGTGACCCTAACTCAGTCAGCTAATGTGAAAAAATGTAACTATAGTAACTGGATGACCTGTTTTTATTATGCATGTATTTATTTTAACATCTATTGTGTCAGCAACTGGTCAGGTCTGAACTTTAAGATTATATTATAAGCATATTCAATGTCTATGCAACTGAAGTTTCAATCTAGAAATATGCATTCTAAAGAAAGCAGGATTAGAACTGATATTTTACTCTAAAGTGTAATGGAAAAAAAACATCATAAGCAAGCAATCTATAAATGTAAGAAGTTTCAAACATCACCAATTTCCTTCATAATTGTTACAATGCATGTTGTTTTCAAACATAATCTAAAATTATCCTTAAAATTTCATTACATTTGATGGTTTTTGACAAAATTTTTATAACTTACAAAATAAAAACATCTTATATTCTAAATGATAAGAAGACACTTTCTAATTTCATATTTTATTTATATTTACTTCCATATTTGTTGGAGAAATTATTCAGATACACAAAAACGTGAATATATGCATTACAAGTATTGGTGGTCTCTATGGCAGCTTACAAAGGTTCTATTAAGTATTATTATTAAGATACCAGATACATTTCAAAAGACAAGACAATTTGTCTATTAATTAATTAATTTCATCTCGGGAATAATTAACAAGTTAATGCCCTATTCCCCAATGAAACACATCATTTGCGCCAGTCCATCAATCTCTAACTTTAGGGAAATATTAGACAGAGATAAAAGTAGTTATGTTTCAAATTGTCAAAGCAGATGATAAGAATTCCACAAAATTGGTCGTGCACTTGTTCTAAGTGTCTGTTCCTCTATACCTCTCCGTCACGCCAATTTTCACCCCCTTTTCTACTCATACTTTTAAAGACCTTAATTGACCTTGATCAGATAACATCCATGTTATTAAAACTCTTTTAAATCTCATTTAAAATTTCCGTTTTCTGTTTTACTTCATTTTAAATTTACGTAAAATTGTGAAAAATATTTGTTTGCACTTTAAAGAATTTAGACAAGATATTATAATTTGCTAAAAAATTATGTTTCGGTAGTCAATGATCAAGGTAAGAAATGGGAGCGGGAGTCATACAAATTACCTTCTTTCAACAATAATATATACGGTAAAATTAGGATGGACAGATTGGACACATCAGTAATTTATCTTATTTTATTCTTTTGTAAAAATTCTGATAAATGAAACAGAAAGCATAGGTCAGGTAATGAAAACATTTATAAGTTTAGAATCAAGATGTAAATCACTCTCTCTAGTCTTTATTGTAACATTTATTAATATTTTCATATTTATATTTGGTGGCATTCATTAATATTTTGTCTTTATTTACAGGATTGTTTCTATTATATATTAGGGAACAACCATTAAAATTTTAGAGACTGCTATGTTTTATTTTGGAGAAAACAGTTTTGTCGCCAAATTTTATAGAAAAAAATATCTTGACCCGAGATACAAAATAAAAATATGATGCTGCAAGCGTTCAACTTGAAATTTAAAAAAAAAAATTGAAGAAAAATTATTTTTCATGTAAAGAATCTGATTCTTTCTTCGCGTGAAAAAATATAGCTGGGGGATCCCACTTTCCACCACCTCCAAAAAAGCTAAATGGTCGGTCCATTAAGAATTTAGACCACTGAAATGGGTGGAATTTTACTTTTTAACACTTGACACAAAACAATGTAACAGAGATTTACAAGATTTTGGTCAATACTATATTTTGCCTTTCTATCAATGTACTCAGTAATTATAATGACCCTATTGTTAAAGATACATGTGTATCCACTGTTGTGTTTTCATATTTAATAATTAAACATTCACGTTAATGGGACGATTTTGTATGGCTCATAAAAGCAGTTCTGTGCCACGTACATTTATTTGTATTTTATATAAAAATATAAATTGTTTGATGTAGAACTGATAACGCCATACATTAAAACTTTTTGTCGGCTTTTTCAAAGTTCAAAGGAGAAAAAAGTGATTTTACTTCTCCTGCCCTCTGGCGTTGATGGCAATCAATGAACGATGAGCGAGATCTATCATGAAAAATGTTTTCTTTTTCACAAAGAATTCCATCATGTTCAAATATTTGTAATAAATTTGGGGGCTATAATTTCTGATCGTAAACAACCGCTAGACACAAGTGTTCTTTAGTTCTTCAAAAAAATAGGACCTACAAATTTTGACATATGATGAATTTTCTGCAATGAAACATTGTTTTTATCAATCATCATTCGAAATTTGTCACAGAAAAACTTTGTCTTTAGATAATAAGATATGGTTTTCTCATATCACGGCAAAGTAGACATAAATTTATGGTAATTTTCTCACAATATACTGCAACATCCCTCGATCCGTTCAGAGATAATTCTGATATCATCTAAATGTATTATGCAGATTTCATCATTTCTCTCTCCCAGCTTGTAAACCATTGCATAGAAACAAAATAAATCTTTCAAATTAACAGTTGATATCAGGGTTGGTAAAAAAATATTTTATTAACTGTTTACTTTCGCTTCCATTCATTTTCCTCATTTTAAATTCCAAGTTAATTTTTTTTTGTAAATATTTTTTTATTTATATATTTTTTTCTAAATAACAAAGATTTCAACAAAAACGCATTTATCTTATTTATACCATTTTTTTCTCCAAAAAATGCGAGTTTTTTTTTAAACTAGATTTTACTAAGATACGATGCTATCTTTATCGGGTACAAATTAAAAAGAATATTTTAAAATTTTAATTTTTAAATAACTTGAGAATAAACTGTTTAATATAACAATAAAATTATATTTCGAGAAGATAAAAAGATTACCTTTTATTCTGGTTGGTTTTCTATTAAAGAACGCATTACATCCACTGTGTTGGAACGCGTAATGTCCATAATTCGGTGAAACTGACCCAAATCTACACGCAGAATTTGACACTACTGGACCTATACCTTGGTAAGCACAAGGATTGCTGAAATCACAGTAGGCCCCTTGTTTGTAAGAGGGTTGATACGGGTACGGCATCGAATCACCTAGGTATATCATCTTCGGTTTTTATTGTCAGTAGCCAAGTGTGATAAGATCGCTGTACAGTATATTTAATTATATTAACCAATGTTAATTATAGAAAGTAAAGGAATTTCCTTCCCGAACCAAAATACTGAAAGCAGCAGTATTGCATCAATACATCCAAGTGTCAAGTCATTTAATAAATATGTTTCATTCTCTTCCTTTCGCTTAATCGGGCTCATTCATATTCAATACATTATCTGTAACGAATGCACAAGCTTGTCTTGTAAGAAGATTCCGTCCTCATACACAAGATAAAGGGATCGCATGCAAATCGGCAAAATGACACTCACTATCTATGATGCGTTCAAATAAACACGTTTGTTAACAAAGTGGGCGAGAACAAATTTTACAAAACACTTGTTTTACTGCTCATTATATTTTGTGATCCTGTCAAAAAAATGGTCAGACACGCGCCTCAGAGCAACCTTTTTACCGTTAAATTGTTCAGTCGGATGGTTACGGAGTAACGCCTGTGATTCAGATTAAATCTGATTTCATCAACAAACTCGTAATAGCATCACACAAAAATATTTGTCTAATCGGATTTCTCCTTTCTCGTTCCAGAATCCGATCTGTAGATTATAATAGGAGTCTCAATTATTTGGAAATTTTCCTTGGCAAGTTACATAGGGAGTCGATATACACTAATCCAGTAGACACATATGTCAAATTTTCAGATTTTTTTTTATTTATTAAAGAAAAGGGATAATTTTGAAGAAAAAATGATTGCTTTTCTTAATCTGTGCCTGATACCTGCGTGGGAAATCGAATTGAATATCAAAATGTAAATTTATTCCCCAGCATGATCTAGTCTGATGAAAGCATTTTTACCTTACCCGTGGGTTTATCCAAATAATTGTTATTCCCTTATTAATCTAAATGAGACAATCAAAGACC
Organism: Gigantidas platifrons; assembly: GCA_002080005.1. NCBI lineage: Eukaryota > Metazoa > Mollusca > Bivalvia > Mytilida > Modiolidae > Gigantidas > Gigantidas platifrons. The sequence continues at coordinate 324,037 of MJUT01034017.1, forward strand.
AATTTCTCGTCTTTATCTCTAGATGATACAGACGTGGTTTTCTTAAGATGAAACGTGCGAGATAAGATGTAGTATTAATTAATCTACGTTTAAATTAAATGTTTCATTATCTCTCCGTTAATTGCCAAGAGTTCATTATTGGCAAGACAATTTATGCAGAGAAGGTGCACATTTAAATATCTATAACATCCCATAGATGAATAAATGTCCAATTTTTTATTTTGTTAGGGAAAGAAAAAAATCCTGTACCATTATTCAAAGAGAGTAAAAAAAAATGGTAAAATATTAAATTTATTGAATACATGCAAATTAATGTTACAGACTTGTTTGTCAAAAATCACCCATCTGGTCATGCAAGGTTCAATTTGTATAAAATCGGTGATGTACAATACTTGTATGATGATAGTCATTTACACAACAATTTTCTGATCATGTAGGTGCATTTGAATTTATCATAAAAAAAGTAGGTCTTATTTATTTTATATTTATTCGCATTGTAAAACGTCATTCTTGCTTAATTAAACATCAAATAAAAATGTTTTTTTTTTTACCACCAGTTTTGTTTAATGACAGAATTGTCAAATGGAGAAATATTACCAGAGAAAAAATAATCTATCTTCATCAAGTACAAAAAAACAGTTGTCTTTAAGTCACGCTTTTTTTTAACATTAACAAGATAGGGGTTTGTTTTAATAAGTTTGGTTTTATTTTTGACATGGAAACAATTCGTAATGAACTTATTATCCGTTTGTTGTGAAATATCTGGGCATTAGGGCGAAATTTTTTTTTATTTTGCTCCCATTAAATTCTCACCTCGCGTCAGATTTGATAAGTGCGACGAACCGCACCGTCGATTGCAGTAATTACGTTATTTTCTGCCTTGCAAGTGGCTGATTAATGCTGCAAAAATTATCACAAATGTTGTACTAATGCAAAGAGAATTGACAATCTGATACTTAAATTTCTGTCCATAAAATCAGAACATTAAATTTTAGATATTTTTATTCTTTAAAAATTAACCGATGTTTAGAGACTTTATGATGTTAATGTTTCATTTTTTATCCATAAAATGAACTCATTCAAAATATTATTCTTCTTTTCATATTTCTAATTCTGTTTCATAAACATAATTTTCGGACTAAAAATTGTTTCCCAGCTTAATATCAAAAGTGGCCATTTATCATTTGGCAGTATTTTAATTAAAACACATTGATTGATCAGAAGCAATTTGTTTCTGTGATGGTGGGTCAGATTATTTTAAGTATTTTAAAATGACTTTTAATTTCAACATTTATGGTTGACTGGCTCTAACTGCAAGATGTTTTATTTGATATTTTGTACATTAGCTATTTTGTAAACTTATCAAAATTTTATATCATAATTGTATCCAACTATAAAACAGCTAATAAAATACACCGTGGGGTTATAATTTTTGTTTATCATAAATAAAGTTTTTTTAGCAAATGAAATTCTAATAATATATATTTTTCTAATTATGGTGAGAAAATTTGAGTGTAAACACAATGACCATACATGTAATGGAAGGACAAAATAAGCAGAAAATATTAAAAAAAAAGTTCACATACCAAATACATCTTCTACTTGAGCTAAAATGAAAATTGCATATTTAATGTACAATAAAATGATTTAATATAAAATACATACACATCAAATCGTAATATAATATTGTTTGACATCCAAATTTTGTCATTTTACATGTTTTAAATTTCAAGAAAAGGAAATATTACCACATTATATTTGTTTTTCAATTTCTCGCATGGAAACATTATTACAAAAAGAGGCGGTTTTCTTGTAAACATGATTAACATCACACAACAACAAACAAATTGATTCTAAGTGGAAGACTGCAAAACTCCGCCTCTTACTCCGCCCATCAATAGATGAGGCGGAGTTTGTTTATGCTAGTTTTTCATTAATATTGATCGAGCAACGTTATTATAAGAAATAGATATATCTGCTAAGTGTCGTTTAAAAGAGACAAAATTTGCAAATTTTGTAATTAAGTCATTGACAAAAAACAAAATAAAGAAGTAGAAAAGATGCATAGATCGGTATTTACATCGATTAGTCAGGTAACTAAATACCTTTAAAACAAGTTATCACGATGCATTGTTCAAAACCAAATATGGAGTAACCAAAATAAGAATTCGAAACCACAGGATTGGACTTGGTCACGCAATACGTCAAGCATTCGGTACATACCGGATCTAACCCAGTGTCATATTTTATAATTTTTGTCAATAAATATTAAATAGTCATATTGTTTCTATATTACAGGACAGATTGATCGATAATTGGTGTTTCTTTAGCCTAATACATAATATTAAAAAATAACAACCGTCCATTGTTTAATTTCCATAATGTATATTTGGTATAAATATCTTTATTTCATATCATAGGTATAGAGAAGTACATATTAGGTAGTATTTACAAATCAGTAAATAAATAATGGTTCACAAGTATGTTTCAGCCTGGATCGCAAATACCTTTTTCTATTATCATATCGATGTATCTGGAAGATTTGATAGTTTGACTTTTGCAGACAGTTTTTTTTTTAGATAAGTTATAGTCTTATTAAGGTCTGAGTAAAGATATATGCTATATTTCACGCACAGATATATATTACAACGATATCACAACATTTGTTTTCCGTTTTTTTTTATTCTACTAAAATTTGTAACAAGAGTTTGAAGATACCAAAAGGGCAACCAGAATCCGTAAATCAGAGAAGAAACGGTTCAATCTCCTCGATCTTAAAGTTCTGTGTTAACCTCCGTGCAACACAATTTAGGCGTTGGACAAAATTACAAATATATGAAATACATTGAAAAAAAAATGATGAAATAAAATAAAGATTTAACACTTGTTTTGATCATAAGAAATCGTGCACCACACGAACTGGAGAATTAGCATATACTGTATATAAAGCCAATTCACTTTTAATAATTACCCAAACAAACTCTTAAAAGAGGCTTAAGATACATTGAAGTGTCAGGACTCTCATACCCAGGTAACAGCAGTCCCCAAGATTCTAACAATATAAATCTTTTAAGTCTGAATTTAAATGCAAGAAGACTTCAGTTTTTGGTATTTCTTTAATGCCCACCCATAATACCAGGAGTTAATTTTCTTTTCCCGGCACACTATGAGGTTTAAGTAATTGTGATGATGTATCGGTTTTCAGAAGATTTTAATGTTTATTTTAAGGAGATATATAAAAGATAGATGCGACACATTAGAATCATAGGAAAATATCAGATACAAAATCACTCATATTCCATTAAAATGTGACAGAACCCCACTGAGAAAGTTCGTGTTGACGAAAAATTCTGCTTTATGATACAAATATGATCTTTATTAGAATATAAAATGTTTTTATGCAGCCCAAAAATGATAATAAGAGATTATTAAAATGTTGTAAACGCCTTTGTCATGGGATTTTAGCATTACTGCTAAGCAAGAAATAGCTTTGTCACACCCGTATTTGAACATCCGATATGAATGTTGAAAAGAAACAAAATGGCGACTGCTGTACGAGTTACCTTTCCTTGTCCATTGGCTAATATGATTGGAGTGGTATCATTTGCAATCGTGAAAGAAATTAGAACATCTTTAGTAGAATATATTTGTATTCCTACTTTTTCACGGTTTTGATTTGAAATTCTTCTGTGATACATGCAGGAAAAGCGTCATAGAGTTAAGCCTAATTTTGCACTCTCTCATTATAGAACCTCTGCTCATAAATAGTATATAATACAAAGACAAACAACCATACAAGGCCGCATGCAAGGTGAATAATTTTGGAGACGTTTACTTTGTAAGAAGGTTTGAGAACTTCATTATTCACCAGATGAGTGATGAAATGATAGATATATAGTACACATGACAGATCCCCGGGGCTATAATGTAACCTCGATCTATACCGTACTTATATTTACCACTTACATACCTTATTTATAGTAGTGTATTGTATTTAAGAGAGTGGTATCAACACAAATTGCTGAGCAACGTATTTTTTTTCTTTCTTTCTTCTCTCTCTCTCTCTCTCTCTCTTTTTTTGCATAATTAGGAGGACTTTATATCTAATAGATTAAAGTTTACAATATGGCTAAAAACAATCAGAATGATTTGTAAAAACGTTCATCAAATCAACATTTTAAAATATTGAAACTATATGTTTGTAAGCCACATGTTGAAATTTAATATTATGACATTTTAAGCATTCCAGAGCTACACATTTTGACAGTAAGCAACACTTTTATATTGTAAAAGGTTACCAACATGAATCTGCAGACAATTTCAGGATGAATAATATTAATGATTAATTTATAAATCACATTCATTACCTACAAATATTAAATGTTTGTTTGTTTTGTTTGATTGATGGTGTTTAACGCCACTTTCAACAATATTTCAGCTATATCGTGGTGGTCAGTTTTATTGGTGGAGGAAACGGGAGTACCCGGAAAAAACCACCTACCTGTCGCAAGTCATTGACAAACTTTATCACAATGTTGTACACCTCGCCCTGATAGAGATTCGAACTCACAACATCAGTGGTGATAGGCACAGATTGCATGGGTAGTTGTAAATCCAACAACCATATGGTCACGGCCACGACGGCCCCTCAAATAATAAATAACAACTCTTATACATTATTTGTAATTGTAAATAATATATATATATATATAACATTTATTCTGTAAATATACTATACGGATGAAGTGTGTAGGAGTGAGTTAAACAACACCAGCAAACAATTTTTTCAGCTACATCAAGACAATATGAAAATTCAGTAACAATACGATCGCGATATATGTTTATATGTACAAGATACAAGACAAAGCAAAGACGAATGAGATGGCTCAGACATGTGTTGAGAATGGCATCCCAATATAATTACTAAAGTTGCCCTATACTGGACAACACCTGGCAAGAGAATAAAAGGCCGTTGGCCACTGGTCCCCCGACGCCAAGGTTATATCGTAAGATTAAATTTTGAAACTACTGTAAACTAGAGGGTCAGGTGAGCCTGTATCACTCATAATTCTGAAAGGGGACCATCCAAGGACCATTTTGAAGTAAAAAAAGGGGAGTAACTCTGGTTAGATTTGTCGAAAAATCATCATTATCGAACTTGACCTAGATATTCATGAGATACAATTACATACCAAACCTAGTTTCAATCTGACTTTTTGTTCACAAGTTATAATTTGGAAACCAAAATATTAGCAATTTTGAAGTAAAAAAATGGGAGTAACTCTGGTAAGATTTGTCGAAAAATGATCGCTATCGCACTTGACCTAGATATTCATGAGATACACTTACATACCAAACCTAGTTTCAATCTGACTGTTTGTTCCCAAGTTATCACCTGGAAACCAAATATTTAGCAATTTTGAGGTATAAAAAGGGACACAACTCTAGTAAAAATAGTCGAAAAATTGTCATTATCGAACTTGACCTAGATATTCATAAGATACACTTACATACCAAACCTAGCTTCAATCTGACTTTTCATTCACAAGTTATCATCTGGAAACCAAAAAGCACACGGACGGACGGACGATACCCATTTCTATAGTCCCCTTCGACGAAGCGTCGGGGGACAAAAAGAGGCAGACCTAGAACAACATGGAGGAGGACAATAACATCAGAGCTGGAGGAAATTGATTTTTCTATGGGCCAGGCTCAGTACATTCCAAAGGACAGAGGAAGATGGCGGAAATTGTTGATACCTTATGTCCCATCGGGGATGAAGAGGAGAAGTACGTAATAAGACAAATACCACGTCATCAACAAAATGGAACCAGAATACCAACGTGCTTAGACACTTTCTATGCCCCAATTATCATTCAATTATATAACATCGGTAGGTTTCTTCATTATCATGTATATATCTGTTGTATAGATATAAAAGATGTATTATAATGCACCAAAACGTTACCGTCAACATAATACGTATTAAAATCATGTCTAATCCGATTACGTTTTAACACCTAGTGATACTTTAATTAAAACTCCTTGGGTACTATTGATAACCAATATTGATCTATTTTGTAAAATATAATACAGTTTTAACTCTCTCATAGAGTATTTAATAATTTACTAAGTAGGTTTCTAAATTTTCGATAATTCCATACACAATGTTTCAAATCAGATGCTGTTTTCGAAAAACAGCTCTATACAGTAGATTTGATTGTTAAAAGATATCACACAATCAGAACTGTTGATTAATTTTCTGTCTTTCTTTGTCGTTTTCTCACGATTTCCTCTTGATATGGGGTGTATTTCTAATTCTCGCCCAACATCTCAGCTGTATTGATAATCAAAGTAAAAAAAATTCAAAATCGGTTAGAAAAGTTCAAGCTAAAACGCAAAATATTGCTCATGAAGAACGGATTCACATATAAAATTTATTTGAAATTGTAATGTAAGGTGTGTCTTTTGTAACAGTGTACTGAGTTGATTATTGGTCGTATCGATTATCGATTCATAATTAGCTTTATAGTGGATTTACAGTGCAAAGACCTGTCAATTATGAGATAGTGCTCAAGTTTCAACTATTACTCGACCAGCCAAAGGGAATTAACTCTTATAACACAAATATTATTGCCTCTCAAACAATTGTGTTTATTGACATTGTGTTGTACCGAACCGTTAAACCATGGCATAATCCCACTCAGCTGCAAACCAATGTTAAATTGATTTGACACTAGTAAACTACTCATGCAATGACTTAACACGGCCTTGGATAACCTTCCAAACTACTCGATCAATGACTTATGATGGCCTTCAATACACACAAGTATATATATCCTAGACCTTTCACGCTCCACGGTGCACAAACCCCAACAAGTATGTTCTATTGTTGATTTTAATCATTAGTAGAGCGTTCAATACAGCAAGGAATATATACTTAATCTATAGTTAAAAAAGAACAGGTGTTTGACGTAGTATAACAGACAAACATGTGTTACGAAATCGAACATTAAAAAAAAAGAATATTATACTGAAACGAACAGTTATTATAAAGATTAGACACGAGAATATAACATTTCTGTTATTGTCTGAATATTTTTTTTTCGCGCACCTGTTAATGTATTTTTAGTATTCCGTGCTCTTTCTTATTCAATTACGTACAATTGTATAAATAAGTGACGATTTTCTAATTGTTATTTTGTTTAAATTGTTATCAATGCACTTGTGCAAAAAAGTTACTCGAACAACTATTTTTAAATCGTTTCCCCTCAAGAAATATTGCGAAATATATGGGTTAAAGGTTAAATATAATCTGCAGAATAATCAACAGAAAATCTTTAGAAATAGTCGAAAATAGGAACGATTTCATACATGCATACATAATACAAGCTTTTATTATTATTTTTTTAAATATCGGTAAACATGTTTACTACTGTTCTCAATGATTGTCCCCAAAATAATAATAGGCTAAATAAAAATATAGCTGACAGCATTGTTAAGCTGAAATAAATTCGTCTCAAATAACAGTTAAAAATAGAAAAAAAATAATGGAAGCGTTTTTCTAAGTACTCAATGGTATTTTTTAAATGGGGGATTACAGTAAATATTCTAATGATATTAAACCTACTGGTGTTAATGTCCTTGTTTACCTATAAGTTGACTCATTCTAGTTTTCTTTGTAATTTTGTTTACATATTTTCTTTTGTTTCATTATACATAAATTAGGTATATAAACCAAAAAACAAAAAACAAAAAACAACAAAAAACAAAAACCCAACGTAATCTATATCAATCATTCTTGCCCCAAAAATTACAAAGATGTCTTAAATATGAACAATTACTTGACACAAATCTACAAAAGGTGTGTAGTTCCTCTTAATTACTAGCAAAAAAAAAATGTCCAGACAACAAAGGTAATCCTAAAAGGGCAAAGAATGCGATCAACTGTGCGTGTTAACTTCAATAAAAAATGATATAGCTTTTCAATATTTAAATATGTGAACAAATGTCTAATTTACAGATATTCTATTAAAAATGAACTACTTGTGGAGTTTTAAATAGCTCTGCCTAGTCTGTGTCTCATAGACTTCAACCTTTTAAAGACCTGCACTAAATGAAACCGATCTACAGTAAAGAAAAAACGACAGTGTCACCTCAGGTGGTAAAAAGGCTAATACCTGTTGCTATAGCAACATCGCAGGTAAATTCGTTGTGAAATAAACTAATGAATACAAACAGTTTGAAAGTGATTTTCGCACACATACATTAATTCTTTTCAACGTGGATGAATGCTACCACGTTGAGTTATCGACTTCGTTTCTGCTCTAGTAATTAAAATTTGTAATTTCAATCTAGCAGCTTAATGGTGGACTAGTCAATTTCATAGGAAAACACTTCCTTTTTATCCGCCGAGAGAGTTGAAGGGCGGATTTTCTTTTCAAATCACGATAGAAAATTTACTTTTCACAGCAATAGCAAAAGAAGACGATTTTTCCGTGATGTGAATATTTAAGGTGACAGAAATCTAATTAGATTTTGAAGATAATCAAGTAAATAGTTAAGACTGCTTTATATTCGTGAAGAACACAGTCTCCTACATCAAATATATCAAGATCAAATAATAAGAATTCGTCCACAAAGTAAATTCAAAATTAAAAACAGAGTGTTGAGTGTTCTATACAAAATCTGTTCAAGTTCGTACATTCCATAAAGACTTAAAAACTTATAGAAAACTGGGCTAAGAGGTTTTTGTTTTCACGCTTTATAGTACATATTTAATCCATAATAGTCCTTGTCTCCATGTCAAGGTTAACATACCAATCACAACGATCATTTCATTCAAGAAAATTGCTGTTTGTCGGTCTGCTAGTCATGAGCGTCCGTAGCCATGAGTTGGGATATGCAAAAATAGCAATTGTTATACCTGAACGCCTCGAAATACTACAAAAGTTACTCTATTGGAAAACAGACAAGTCACAGTTAAATCTAACAGTAAAATTGTTTTGTTGACAATCTCTTAACAAAAGTAAAAAGTCAAAAAGTAAATACATACACAATAGGCCACTGCATCAATGGTTAACAAGAATGCAGATTAATTTTTATTATTTTTAAGAATGGAAGGTGCATTTTAAAACGAGACAGAGAGAGAGAGAGAGAGAGGGGGGGGGGGGGGGGAAAAATAATGAANGGGGGGGGAGTAAAATAATGATAGGACTGAATTATATGACATCTTTTTATTAATCAAAGTAATTTACCAACATGACATAAAAAAAGGAGAAGTAACATGAAGAGTATCTTCAATGTATAAATTAATGATCTGTTGTGTATGAAATTAATAAGAATAAAAAAATGACAATAGTATCATAATGGGTATCGGATGTCAATCAGGTACAATATAGATGATGGATTTACATAAACATGTATCTGGTGTACTAAAATATCTATATTCATATAGAAATATATATATATTTGGTGGTAAATGTAGTCTGAATGAAGAATGAAATCGACATATTGATAAAATATCAAGAATAACAATTATGAATGCTTAATACCAAGTTCAACAACATGTGAATTATACTGTGATGTCCGTCCTATTGGTGGAGGCAACCAGAGTACCCACAAACAACTAGTACTGACCCTATAGCTAGCGGTAAATTCACCATAACAACTATATCCCTATGACAACGTCAATGATAGACAAAATAAAAAAGAATATATGTCACAACAATAAAACAGGGTGGAAGGAATAATTTGAAACCACGAGAATGGCACTCATAACTAGTAATTATACATGTGAATGTGCTAAAAATTATGGAATCACATCAGGAAGCATATAAAATAATACTTAAACGAAGTATAAATAAAGTATACATTGAAAAACGGGAGCTGATAGAGTTGACACAGAACATAAGACATTAGTCAATATTAAATAATTACTAACTAGTGTATATATTTTAAACATTTAAACATTTGGGAGTAAAATATAAAATAAAGAAAACATTACATATAACCAATAACAATAAGAAAATGAAGAATAAAAGGAGAGGCATTTAGATTTGGAAGAGACATATTTAAAATATACTGCTTTAAATACTGGAACAACAAATCACCAATACAGACTACATATTAGTACAGCGTTGAAGCCCATGCAACTCATAAAGAACTTTTCTCTGCTAATACTTTAAATGAACACGTTTACCGAATAACAAACAGGCACCCACTGGGTTTGACGATGATATACGTGAAAACGTACTGAATGTTGTGTAACCCAACTGTTGAATTACGTCATTCATGGAAATTAGCTGACAGCCCTATTGTAGCCTCGTGTAAAATATAGAATTACACTCTATATGTAGTCATTACTAAAGAAACTTAAATATAGTTTATGGTAGGAACAAAATATTTACCAGACAAAAAGAAATTAAAACATAGAATACACTGACTTCAATACAGGTAAACAATTACCTAAAACGAAAAACCAATGATTACAGCATAAATATAGAAGAAAATGTCCGGTTTACATACATGTGGTCTGGTAAAACTGATTACAATATGATTTCGGGCAGATTTTCGTTGAACAAGAAGGCAAATTAAAAGAGACCTGCTAATTTTGTTTACAGGACTTTAAAGGTGAGAAAATCGAATTTCATCCATTAAACCCAGGATGACACATCATGAAATAGAAAGGTATAAAACTAGATTCCCTAATGGCATATACTGTGAGATATGTATCAGTATTTGCGGGGTGTATGAGCGTTCTGGTGTTGATCAAAGTTAGCGATACCTACGCTATTACCTTAATGGCAATTTTAAATTCTTTATAAAGAGTGTAATAAAATATATATTTTAAATAAATAACAACTAATAAACGCTGAATTGAAATGGTGAAAACTTTGATGAAAAAAAAATCTATACTGGAATAAGACATTAATATTCAGTAGCTATTCTGGGTACAAAACATCACATGAGATAAAATTCCCATACTAATTCATACAGTTTGATAATAAAATGTCTACAGGAATCAATAACACTTAAGGCCTACCCGGACATAAAACCTTAAAACTTCTACAATATATCAAGATTTACTTTTCAAAGTAATAAGGACCAAATAAAAAAACATCGGAAGAGTAACTACAGAAAACCCATATTGTGAAGCAACACAACCAACCACTGTACAACCTAAACCGATATCACAATAAATTATAGTTACATTTTAAAGAATTACATCTGGTTGACAAATATTTTGGAGCCAACTAATAATGCAACATTCAACAGTATTTCAGTTATACTGTGGCGGTTATTTTTATTGGGGCCAACAATTACATGTACTAATAAAGTAAAAGACAAAAATAAATATCTCCTGCACTTAATTGGTAGTTTTGATGTTCATTTGAAATGAACGATTGTTTTATTAGTCTATTTGTATTGTTATGATGTTCTGTTTTTATAGAAGTAATATTTTGCCAATGACAAAGATACCCAAGAAGTCTAATATTAGCTGCTAGTCATTGGTAGTTGTGCACGTTATATTATCATTGTAGAAATAGGATTGGATACTGGGAAATATGAGCTTCTAATGATTGGGGGACAAAACAGAAATTCGTGATTAACAATAATATATATGAAGTAGTTCAATACGTCATGTATGTATGTATGTATATGTGTGTAAGAGGCATCGATTAAGCCCTTCTATGATTTTTCTATTGGATTTTGGAAATGTTCCTACAGTGTTGTATTTTGGAACTGTTCCGACAATGTTGTATTTTTGTGTTTTTCATTATATTCATCAAACGTATTTTCAATGTATACAATATCTCTTTACATTAAGGTAGTAATATTGGAAATTATCAATTACAACTTCGAATTTATTTTTATTTTTTGTACTCTAACTTAAAAGAGAAAAGTAATTCATGGGCAACCAGAGAAAGATATACTTCCCACTGTTAACCAAGGGAAACATCACTGAAAATGGCAAACTTCCTTCAGAGTTTACTATTCAGAGATATGATCTTCATATTGTTACCCAAGGGGAACCTCACTGAAAATGGCAAACTTCCTTCTAAGTTTGGTAATTTAACATCCTTATAATGGTTCTTTAAAGAATGTAATACTGTGTTATTGAAACAGTTCTACGATATAAATACGAAATATCACGAGAAAATCAGAAATATGACCCTTTTTCTTTCTCCATCCCTGTCTGAATGCGTAATAAAACTATGGATCAGTAAAAAAATATTAACACAAAATAGAAACTTGATCTCTTGACAATGTCTTGAATAGAGAGGAAAATATAAACACATAAGGTTTGTTTAGAATATGAATAAAAACTATAGTTTTTATGTGACCTACATCTTGATAACATCACACAAAATAATGAAATGTGAACTTCCATCATAAAATTCAATCGTATAATTCATATTTTCTTTACAAACATCTGGGATATAAGTATAGTTGTTTACACATATAATATATATTCAACAATAATACTCAAGTTTATCTCCTTTTATACTAGAATGAAACTGGCCACTGACAAAATTGTTTAAAAAAACTTCCAACATTATTGTTGGATCAAATCTCATTCATTTGTTGCTGTTTTCTTGGTTTTTTTTTTAATATTTCAACAATCAAAAGTGACGGGAACGGAAAAACATGCAACTCTGGACGAAAAACCTTAAAATTGTGTAACAAGAGAGGTTTTCATAAACTTATCAATTGGTTAAATCTATTAAATAATTCGCTAAAAGACAAATGCATTTTTTACATGAAACGCGAAAAAGGATACCCTTGACATGTTTCTACCTGAAACACTAAAAATGTGTACCCTTTACAAGTTTCAACATAACCCAGTTTGACCTTTTCCTCTTCATAGCTAACAATCGGTAAACATTTTTTTATATAATGGAAATCAACTTATTTATTGAACGCAGCCATATTTAACTTACGGATAGGACAGACATACGAGTATAACACATACAAATATAAAACACATTAACAACCGAAATTAATGGTTTTCATTTAAACTTTCAACAATGACATAAAAACGTTAGATATTTTCCCATTTTTCCGTTTCTATAATTTATGAAGCGCCCATTAGTTTCCAATATTTTCTCTCGATTTAAACATCATATTCATAAAATAAAATTAAAAGTCTAGTAGTTTTGTAAAGATCTATTTGGAGTTTAGGTGTGTTATTTTTGCATTATGTAAATATTCCCTTTTTATTGCTGTCCGTGTGGTGTATGGATAATTACTTGCAGCTAAAATTGTAAAGACTTTTCCTTATTAAAAATATCTCTATTACACCAATGACTAAACAACATTATATTTAATTATCCTTAGATTCTTTAAAAGTAATTATGAACTATTAATTGTAACATGCATATTCTTTGTATTGGAAAACATATAAGAATTACAGAGATCATTGGAAAGGACGAAACATAAACACACGTGGGAAATGTAATTCCCTAAAAAAAAACGTCTTTAGTTAATATATACACTTATATACTATATACAGTCATTGACTATTTATAGGGTCAATGAAACCACGACTTACTCGGTCGTGCGAGGATTTGCATTTTGCTTCCATGAGGAAATTTAATTCTTAAAGACGGGAGACTTGGGCCCATTAAACTAGTTAATCTCGGCACTTTTTATTACAGTGGTTGTATCAAGCCAGGAAAGTGAGCGACAATGTATATGTGTGCAGGCAATATCCATTTTGCCTCTGTTTTAACGACTTTTCGGTTGGATTTTAAACCTGTTTTGACGGTATGGCATTTTTTGGTTTTTCATTGTATTGCTGAGACTGCTGGAAGAATGTTTTACACGAATGAAAAATAAACTGCAACTAGCTTTTAGCTTGAATGCATCAATGAGCTTAGTCTTGTAAGCCTTTGGTTGATATACTATACCTTCAATGCTACACTACCAAATGTACAATGGTAAACAAACAACCATGTACTGAAACAAAAGTAAAAGAAGTAGTTGATCTGTTCAAACGTTGTTATCGGATATTTCTAGGACTAATACAAAGTTGTACTTCAATCAGTACAGTTACTGACTATATAAAGTTGTATGCATAAGCCTTTGCTTCATACTTCTACTAGACGTATAATGTATCCTGGTACCATGTGTCTTAAGTAGAGCGAAACACAATAGATACGAGTAAAACAGGGAACACGATGTAGGTACTAAATGGAAATTCAAGCAAAATGGCAAATGTATTTTACTTTTGTGTGTAATTTTAAGAATTACATGACATTGCGGTATAAACACAATATACGTACCTACCTCGAAACAGAAAGAAAAGCTTTACAAAGGGCTAGCTTTTCTTCTTATTTCTAAAGTTCGTACAAATAAAATATATATTTGTCGACAATGTACCTATAATTTATTTGTTTGAAACAACAATGTATAAACATGTAGATGTAAACAATCACAAGTTTACAATGTAAAAAACAACAATCATGTCAAACACACAAACACAGACAGCCAAAATATGTGTTGTGAAAGGACATAGTGATAATGGTGCTTCATCGATTATCATGCTATACATAATGAAATGAAAAACAAAACATACCACACTACCATACTATATACAATGTATATGATATATATACTGTCTAATTGTTCTGATATCTTGTTGAAAGTGGCGTTAAAACACAATAAACCCAAACCTGATACCTTGTTTCAATTAAAAAATACAACTCACGGTTATCTAGAACGAATCTTCTTCATAGAACATTGCCCAACTATTATGTACAACTTTAATAAGTCATATTAACGAGGTCAACATTTTATAGTCATCTCTATTGTCTACAGAACATTTCTGATGAAACATAGATGAAGGTAATTATGTGGCGGAAATATTCAAGTAAATTATTGTTTTGTATCATTTCCTATTTTGACATTGGAAAAAATACTGAACATTATCATAGACTGATTAAATTTGCTTAAAAATATACATGTATACACACAATGTTTTCCGAAGGTAGACGGACTACCAGGAGGAAACTGTTACTAACATTTCAGCTACTGTATGGGGAAAAGGGCACCAGGAGCAAACCACTGAGTTACCATCGATACATGGCTAAATTTCTCAATGAACACAACTTGCTATCAGTGATGCTAAAATGCTTGTTGTGTGTAACATTAGACTACTGTAATCAAGGGTGTAACAGATATATGTATAGCTGCATTTTCTGTCGCGTATTTCTATTCAAAGTAAGAACTGAAAACTTGAAGAACATCACAGTCTAGGATAGAAGTAACAACCACGCTGATCTGACCGAAATATTTAAAATTAATGGATAAAAATAACAACTGTATACTGCGCTGACCGAAATATTTTTAAATCCCACTGATACAAAACAATAACATTGCTCTCATTTAAACATTCTAAATTCCTATTATAAAAACTTTTAAAGTAACAACATTGTATCCCTCTAACCAAAACATTAACATTCAGTGTACAGATCAGTTAGTTATTATAAATGTCTGATTGTAAGTCAATTACGACTTCCATGACTCTATATATATATATATATATGTAAATTAAAATAAATATAATTTAGTAGTTGTTTTCTTTAGTAATGTATGACAACTTGCCAACAAAACATAACGTAATTCTAAAAATCAGTCAGTATCATATCAGTATTGTTTGTGTCCAATACATATTGTGTCTTCGTGTCTTCGTCTTGTGTACACTATGTTGCCAGTTTCTCTAGATTGTCCCTTTTTGATTGGCCCTGTGGTATTATCTAATGTTTATCATATAGTCCAATTTGCCTTAAATGACACGCCTATAAGCCTCATTTTCCCAATTAATGAAGAGTATGTTATTAACCTGTACATAAAGGGAAACGGCTCGTAAAGGGGAGCACATGTTCAGGTTCATATACACATAGAAGCCCTCGTCTTTAAATACAGACTTATTTATACCAAATCACACATCACTTGAACTCTGAATCGTCAGACAGTTGGTATAGAAATATTACAATTACAATGTTTTAGGGAAAAAACTCTTCCAATCGTGATTTAGTATGGAAGCATTATATATACACTGATACTATCCTACCATGACTAATCAGAAGCATAAAGAATGATATCGACCAAGAATATCAGTAAGGACATTCACTGTTGTAGTCTATTAAAATCCATTCCTTGTTTACTCAAGGTAATTTTTACTGGAGATCAGATGTATTCTTTTGAACAAGCAGTTTTAAAATAGAATTTCAACATACATGTATATATGTGTACATGTATGCTATGTTAATTTCGTACTGGTAAATCTTCAGATGTAAAATGTAATAATCGCCACTGACTAATAAGGTAAACCAGTTGTTTATAAAAAAAAATAGGGTATTAATTAAAGAACGGTTTTGACAAACATCGCTGGCTTCTTCTAACATTGGCAAGTCTATGAACCGTTGTAAGACGATATATACAATGCAATTAGCCAAAACAAAAAGAGCAACATATTCAAAATTCTGGAAAGCAAACAAGAAGAAAAGATGGTCCCAAAAAACTCAACAAGAATGAAAAGAACAATAAGGGTAATAACAAAATTACCGAACTCAGAACAATCTTCCAAAGGGAAAGTCAAAACTCGAGTATATAAACAGAAGTCAAAACTCATAAGTATATAAACAGACAAAATCAGTCAACAACCGGAAAACTGTGAAAACCGTAATGATCCTGACTTGGTACAGGCATTTCCAAAGAAATTGTGGGTTGAATAAGATTTTAAGACGCCAAACCTCCTGCTTTCAATACCAAAACAAACCTGTTTCTTAAAATAAAAAAAGTTAAAAACGTAGATATCTAATTTATTTCACACGACGGGTTTGTGGAATAACCTCCATCACACGCCGGGTTTGTGGAATAACCTCCATCACACGACGGGTTTGTGGAATAACCTCCATCACACGGCGGGTTTGTGGAATAACCTTCATCACACGACGGGTTTGTGGAATAACCTCCATCACACGACGGGTTTGTGGAAAAACCTCCATCAGGCACCTATAATCAAACGACAAGAAAGCCAAATATGTTGAGTCCTTGTGAGCAAGTAAGCCAAGGGGTCTAAAGAGAATAGCCAAAAAAGTTTACCTATACCCGAGGGATACTGACCTTTTATTTTCATCAAAACATGAAATCATTGATATAACCTAGACAACTAATGCAAATAGACAGGAATATTT
Organism: Gigantidas platifrons; assembly: GCA_002080005.1. NCBI lineage: Eukaryota > Metazoa > Mollusca > Bivalvia > Mytilida > Modiolidae > Gigantidas > Gigantidas platifrons. The sequence goes on from MJUT01034017.1 coordinate 341,241, forward strand.
ATAGAGAATGTCTGATCCACAACTAGATTTACTGATTATATCGTATTTGTTATTGGAGCGTGTTCTTTGTCCACTGTTGTCAATCTCTATATCATCGTGTACTCAATTACACGTGTTCTCAATGTTTTGAACTTCTAAGCTTAAAAGGAAGAACCAATTTATGAATAGCATTTGCTTAAAACAAACAATTTTCAAAAATTCAATAAAACAAATCTATACGTGTTTAAACTTTCCGTTCCAATATCATTTGGACAGAGTAATAAACACAGCCGACAGGTAATCACGATACAGGTATACATTATTGATAAGACAATACCTGGAGATGATCATCACTATAATTATGTCTTCGAGTTTTAACGTCTCTTCTAGTCCTCAGAGACACATTTTCTACAAGTTTGTTAATGCTTGCATGCCAGGTACCATTATTATTGTGTTTTATTAAGTTATGTCCTTTTCCTTCTCATCTCTGTTATTTGAACACTATTGAATGCAAGGTTAAATGTTTGTTTAGGCTAAATATTGTCTTGTATTTTGCTTTCGTTGGAGAATAGTAAGCAAACACAATATTAGATAGTAAATACATTATCATCACAACATGCATGTTGATGCTAATAAGGAACGGTAATAGATAGCAGGACAATATACCAGTTTTAAGTTAGCTATCAATAGAATATGGCGGTTTAAAATGTATATTACAAATCCGCTTAGTTGTTGACAAGATAGAATTAATCACAACTGTACAACATACATGTAAATTGGGTGAGACTAAACCACAACACACTGGACATAATACAACACAAAGATGAACATACAGAAGAAACACAGGTTTGCAAAGCAGCATATTCTAGCCACGGGGATGCACATACAGAACAACAAAATTTGGACGACATTATTTCCGACAAATAGAGATATACATAAGTAGCAAAGAATCAAGCTTGAACAACATTATCTCTGACACACAGAGATAAACATAGTCATATGAAAACAACGAAACAAATGTTTGGGCAACATTATCTCTGACACACAGAGATAAACATAGTCATATGAAAACAACGAAACAAATTTTGGGCAACAATATCTCTGACACACAGAGATAAACATACAGCAAAACAAGGAAAAACATGAAACATACAAAACGTTCATAAGTAAAGTGATACAAAACGAGAATCGACTAACGGTTAATAGCATAGTAAATGTAATTGGTGACAACTTCCGATAAACAAACTGTTATTAATGCTCACAAGAATTTATGAAGGTCTTGCTCACTAATTATTCTAAAGAGGGGTTTCCTCTTTTCGGCAAATAATATTGTCATACTGAAACTTAAAATCTTCTGTTGCATATATACATTTTGTGTATGCATATGTCTGTTCTCCTACAGCATAACGATAACTAGATCCTCGCAAAATATAGACACATCAAGCTACAGCTTATGGAATACAACAATGGATTATATAAATTAAAGGAATCTTCTGTTCTGCATAAATATATGCATTTCATCATTAGCATATTGAAGTCTGGCTTAAAATAAAGAATGTCGCGATTTATCAAACCATTATGATACAATACTTTTATGAAAATGTAGTATCTATCAATTAAGTACACGAGTTCTATTATGTAAAACTGTCATTTGCTATCAAGAACAATTTGAAGATACCAATGAGTAATCAGAAGCCGTAAATCTAAGATACCAATGAGTAATCAGAAGCCGTAAATCTAAGATACCAATGAGTAATCAGAAGCCGTAAATCTAAGATACCAATGAGTAATCAGAAGCCGTAAATCTAAGATACCAATGAGTAATCAGAAGCCGTAAATCTAAGATACCAATGAGTAATCAGAAGCCGTAAATCTAAGATACCAATGAGTAATCAGAAGCCGTAAATCTAAGATACCAATGAGTAATCAGGAGCCGTAAATCTAAGATACCAATGAGTAATCAGAAGTCGTAAATCGAAGATACCAATGAGTAATCAGAAGCCGTAAATCTAAGATACCAATGAGTAATCAGAAGCCGTAAATCTAAGAAGGTCACACATTACAATGGCCAAAAAGCTACACAGAAAACTAAAGATCCTCCACCGAAAACCGGGAGTGAACCCATGTGCTTCACACGTGACATCCTTGGTGTTACTATAAAATTACTAAATCGCATCACCAAACAGTGTTCTATGTAAATTAAAGCATTCTATGCTCTCTGCATATCGTCAGAATATTTGGGTTTTAACATACATGTAATTTATTTTTTACACCATAGGATGTCAGTCTAGATTGTCCCCCAATATATACAATGTAGCTGCATAGTGTCTGACATCTCCTTTCCAACATACTATCAACTAGATTCTCTGACAACATATAAAGAATAAAAGCCTAATTGGTGTAGGTAGAGATGACAACTGACAACCCACCCAAAATTAAGACAAAAATCGAATGTCAAGGAACACATTAGTCTCCATGGTCTTAAAAAGTATGTGCCTACTTTCTACTATTTGTATAAAATATTCCCATTTCTTTGTTTTATCACCCTGTTGTTCCATTAAATGGTCATTGAGATCTATGCTTCTCATTCCAAGCACATTCGTGTCACACTACATGATTTTGAATTTTCTGTATTTCCTATTGTGTCCGATTACGTGGCAACCAAATACATTTCAATTAGATCTAGCAATATGCTCAGATATGAGTAAATTTATAACTTATTCCAAACATTTAATATCTTGATGTTTATAAAGTTAATATACTCTAAGGAGAGAGAGAGTGTGACAGATAGCGCTAAGGTAGTGTGTATCATTAGTCCTTTTCTTTAACGATGTAGAATTGATCCGATTCGACAATTAGTGGTGATGATCTTGTAATTTGTGAGCCCCCGTCATATCCACTAGTCAATTGAAGATAAAATGAATGAATTCTTCCCAGTTTACTGGTACCATTGACTAGATGGTCTTGTTTGCATGCATCCCTTCCAAGTTAACGGATGTCATAGACTAGATGGTGTCAATTACATCAATTTCTCCCAAGTTTACTGATGCCACAGCACGGAGTTTTACGTGTGTATATACCCACATTACTGATGCCACAGACCAGAGAGTCTGATGTGCATACAATCCCGGTTTACTAGCAAATATATAGTGTCACCGACTAAATAGTCACAGACCAGAGAGTATTACGTGGGTACATCCCTTCCCAGCTAATTGGTATCAGCGACTGTTCAGTCTAGCCTAAGACATATGTCTTTCGGAGCATACACATGCCAACTATTTGATGTTAGAAATGTATATATATCCCTTGTCCAGCATATTATAACAGATGGGCTATATTTATACACAGATCTCCAATATCTGACAATACTTGCGTATGGCCTGATATGTGCAATTTCAATTAGTTCGAGTACCAATTTAATTTTTTTTCAATAAATAAAAATGAATTCATTTAAATTATAAGCAGTAGCATGTGTTGCATAAGTATTCAATAGTGTCATGTTGATATTATAATCAATTGTAAACTTAATAAATGAATTAAATATGAGTTAGATTAAAATATAGACCAGCAAACTGAGTCTATCACAAATATTTTAATAAATATCATAACAAAATTTAAAATAGGTCTCTGCTATCTGTTTGGTTGTTGTTAATTTCATTGTGTTTGTCGTTTTAGTATGTTTACGTGTTGTATGTTACAAACACTAATGTTTATAACAGTTAACTAATAAATCATAAGTAGAAATCATAAGATTTTCAGAAACTATCTTTAAGAGAGTAATTTTATTATGCTAGAAAATGACATAGTGGTATTTTTGTTATTATTTTTTTCCATTTTATTGAAAGACGGACAAAACAGCAAAATTAGTGATTTCTAAATATTTTATTTAAAAATCCTTCCGGGGGGAATATTAACTATTCAAAATATATTGTTGCAATGCTATGTAAAATCCGAGATTTTGTTAGTTGAAGCCAGATCATTAAATATACTTATGATGGAATAATAAAATAATACAAACAATGGTAAACTTGCAACAACAAAACAATAGAGGCTCATCTGATTAGTCATACACATTTTGTGTTTAATGTCCAATGAAGTCTAGATATAGATTTTGAGAGACATTCAAACAATGTAATTATATTTATTTTCACATAAAGTATGTAACCTATTCAAATATGACCTAAATAACACATTTGTCTGGCCATTTTAGTTCCCTAATATTTCTGAAACAGCAAAAGCTACAACAAAGTTGTTCGGTCAAGTGAGGGTTGGATTGGGTACAGTGTTTCACACCACTTTCAACAATATTCATCTATATCGTGGCGGTCAGTTTTATTGGTGGAGGAAACCACCGACCTGTTGCAAGTCACTGATGGTCAAGTGAGGAAAAAATAATAAACAGAACATTTTTTTGAATTCGGGAATTTACAAAAAGTTACTGAAAACTTTATTAAATCAAACTTTACTGAACATAAATCAAAATACCTTCATATATTTTCAAAATCAATAACATATGGCAGACTCGGATGAAACTATCTTTATCGTCAAATAATGACGATTATTACAGCCATTGTTCTTCTTGTGTTGTTTGTTAACTATATTGTAGCATGGCAGAATATCCGTTTATAATTTAAATAAGGCTATCGGTGAAATGAAAATGTCTTAGTTGCAATCAAAGATAGCGAGAAAGGTCAGAGATTGCAATATTATTGAATATCGATATTAAAAAAAGGAAGAATGGTAGTGTTGGTCTTGAAGGACAAGCTACCATAATCCACACTAGGTACAACGTGTTCATAATCTTTCACTTTTTAGATATTAAGACATTATGGATTATCAACTTAATATAAATAAATTGAGTAGAGATTTTAATCTTTAATTTATTTCAAATTTATGCATCTTGTAATGGATCTTAAAAAAACTAAATTCTTTTACCTGCCACGATTTGAAGATTTCGTTTGATCCGTTTATTAAATTACAAATACATGTAACTTCAAAAAATAAAACTACTTAACATGTTAGAGTTAAATTTTCACTGCCTAACTATGCCCAGTGGGAGGTTTGGCGCCGTAAAATCTGCTTCAACCCACCATTTCTTTGGAAATGCCTGTATCAAGTCAAGGCCATTGCGGTTTTCTCAGTTTTCCGATTGTTGACTGATTTTGTCTGTTTGTTGACTTATGAGTTTTGCCTTCCCCTTTGGAAGATTGCTCGGTGTTTGGTAATTATTTTCTACATCAATCACCTTGTTCCAGACTTTCAAATGATAATACTGAATTTTATTTCTACATGTAAATAGGATGAAAAACAAAACATACCACACTGTCGGAACAGTAAATGTGCTTGAAAGTACTACTTTGTATAAAATAACTAGTACAATGTAGCATCATGACAAAAATAGGGGTGCTTTACTAAATATGTCACACAATAAGAGAAATGTCCACACCCTGTTCAATACATATATGGTATTACAAAATAGTGTATCCAAATCATCAAGATGACATCGCCATTAAAACTTAGATTGATTTTGTAGCCAAAGTTAACAGTCCACGTGACAAGACGAGAGAACAAAACTAAAGACACCAACAAACAACAGGATAGGTCATATCCAATGAGTTGCCAAAATGTACAGTAGAAGAGTATAAATATCATGTTTTTGACAAAATACACCAAACAAAAACTGCTAAAGAGTAGAATATGATGGTCAATGATTTAGGAAAATTCACAGCAGAAGAATAGAAATTTCATGTTGGAGTTATGATATAACCAGACTGAACATCTTTCAAAATATCAATAATACTTAAGAAAGTGTTTAAGGAATGGTTTATGTAAAATCACAGAATACCCATAGTGAACCATGATCAGATAACAACATAAAAGTAAACAATTCAGGTGATAAAACAAAGACAAGGAATAAAAACAAGAATTATCAAGGAAAAAACAAAGAAAGTCCATGTACTTCGTAAGGCGTTATGATACTCTGTCAATATACGGCGTTCGTCTTTATTCCAAAACCTATTTAAGGAACAAGACAAGTGGGAAGTTAAATACAATCAAATATGTGATGTTTTAGATAATGCATGTTCTTGAACACTACATTATACATGAATGTTAGGGTGATATCTTTCTGATGCCATTAAGTACACCCCTCTACACAATATAATTTAACTTTTTCAGTTTACTTCATCTAAAACATCAAATGACCTGTTATTAAAGGTCAGCTTTCGTTTTGACAGTCCTTCGTTGATTGTACCTTAGATTTTGCGATATGAATTAAAAGTATACACCAAGCATACAAGTGAACATTGTAGTGCCCCCAGTTAAGACACATCACCATATTTTAATGGTCAGATAAAAAAGATAAACTTTTAAAACTTCTTTGCCCGTGGTCATTGGTCTACCTTTCCGTTACACAGACGCCAAAGTCGGGACAGACGCCAAAGTCGGGGTTATCAAGCCTCAACCTTTTATAACTATGGGTGGATCGAAAATTGTATTTTCTGTTTCTATGGAGAGGGCAGGGGGGCAATACTTTTAGAATTTGTAACTCTGTTGAACAATATTGTTATATAGTCATACAACATAGGCAATAGAATGTCAATCAAAACTTTGACAGGGAGAAATGAGATGAAGTGTTTGATAAGGAGAATAGGAACAGCATATAGGATTAGGGGTATGGTGTTTAACGCCGGTTTCAACAATAGTTCAGTTATATCGTGGTGGTGGAACAGAATATAGATATGAAAAGAAAGTTTAAACAGAGATGGTAAACAATCCCACCAACATCAACAAAACAACCAACCACCTCTCACCTTAACTCACTGAAAAAAAATAGGTATGTATATATAGCAAGTAAAATGAAGTAATTAGAGGTTTTAATTTCATAGGATTTACGTCTTTCTTTTTCTGTTCAGATTAAATTGACTAAGAATAAAATAAGTCAGTCATTTTGACACACATGTCTCTGTCATGGAAATATAACTAGATACATTTGTATAACGTCATCGAAAACTATTTCACAAGAAGATAGTAAAAAAATAACAATAGTTATATCAGTTTCATATATCAAGATTCAGGAATCATATACCCACTAATAACAGGAGAAAATAATCGGAAATAGTAGTAGGCCTACCTACTTCATACTAATAACAGGAGAAAATAATCGGAAATAGTAGTAGGCCTACCTACTTCATAGAACAACATGCAGATTGTTCATTTGGTTGATTTTGGGGGAATTGTTGAACATCACTGCTTAAATTATCTTCTCATAACAACTAAACTTTCTATCTATTTCAATGGGACAGAGCCACATGTAAACGACATTAATAAACTGTCAATATTAACAACAAATTTGTCTGTTTCACGGGGAAAAATGGGGGAGGGGGTAAGAAATATGGACATTCCAATCTATTTTCGTAACAGATAATCAAAAATAACGACATACCTACAAATTTACAAACTCGAAGAAAATTATTCCGAGATAATAACACCTCTGTCTATTCAATGACAAAATAGAGCATACTCAAAATCAGCCACTTTCTAAAAATAACCGTTTCTATTAACCATATATAAGATATATTATTGCTATTAATTTTGACCATTGACCAGATGTCCAATGTTTAACTTGGTTTTTCAAACAAGAATTAAATAAAAAAAGAAATGTACAGATTATACCCTCCCATTTATTGAGGGTGTTACCGTTGTCACATGGAGAACACCTGTGGTATGTAATTAACCTGAACATCCTTTTATAAATACAGGGTTTGTTCACTCAGGTCGTTTTATGTCCTTCTCGTATTTATTAAACCTATTATTTCTTCATATTATGTTCCAAATTCTTTACACGAAGGATTAAAACACGTGAAATAACACTGGCCATATAATAGGAAAACAATCGTGTACTAGAGCAATTCATATATTTGGGTAGTGGAAATTGTTTGCTTTAATTACCTTTAAGTGAATAATAGAAAATTGGAGATGAACCGATTCTCTCTTGGAATTCTTTTGTAAAGTTTTCACAAAGCAAAATTTATCTTCGTTCGTTGCCAATTATTTTATTGACTATTTCAAAATAACTTAAGGCGGATATCGATCATCCCTCATTTTCTAACTACAATTATGATTTCGACTAAAAAATGTTAATTTATGGGCTGTTTTTTTTGTACATAACAAGCCTTCAAGGTGCCCAAACCAACAACTTGATATGATCGTCACTTCTAAGTCATTTTCGTGATTATAATATAATATGACGAGACCATATAATGTCATTTTCGTTTGACAAATTGCGTGGTATTTTCGCTGGGGTAAAAACAGGGATTAATATTAAAAAATAAAAATAAAAAGAAATATTAAAATCTACTTGAAGATCACCAAAATATTCAACACAACTACTTCTAACGTCAATAAATCATTGTATTAACAAGTTAAACAAATACAGTTAGAGCAAATATAGTAGAAAAGTAAAAACAAGTGCGTTATTTACATCGTGATGGTTCATTACACAAACACATGGCTATCTCTTACCTTTGACTGCTTTTGATTTCTGTTCCTCGTTATTGTTATTGTGAATTGGTAAAGTTATCAAATTGTTGTTAACTTGTGACAGGATGGTAGTCGCGGCCTGTTGTAGAATATCTGCTGTCGTAACTTGTATAATTTCTGCTGAATTAATGTCTGTTGTCACTGTGACGGTCTGTTGTTCTTCCTCAACGCTCTCTGGAGAGGGCTCCCGATTGGTTTCCACTTCCATGGGACTTGGTTCAGCTATTTTTGATACGGTTTAAGGTGAGATGTTCTATGCTAGGCTGACCAACCGATCAAACCCTGTATGGTCCTCTCTTAATTACTACTGTAAATCTGTAAATAGTTTCTATACAATAGACTATTGGAATCAATAAACCACATTTTCATTCACAAAAAAAAAAGAATTGTCTCATGCGAAACTTCGGAATATACACATGTTAAAATGTTGACAGTGCCCATCCATGGATGGAGGTCTGTGAAACGTAAATGAGAGCATACGACCGTGAAGGCCTGTGTAAAACTTACCTGTTAATGCCAGCCAGTCGTCCGTAGCTAGGACAAGAACAACATATGATTTTCTACCTGCCGAACCAGGTGTGCAACTATACCGCGGATGAATACAAACACAAAAATACTTCAGTTTGATTGAAATGGATACACAAAAGTTATGGACGACGAAAAGAAGCGCTTTCTATTCTATTTATTGTGTCTAATTTCCATCATACATATTTAAAGTTCGGATCGTGTGCTGATTGGTCGACCATGTCTTTCCCGCCATTAAAAAAACATCGTCACAGCCCGAAGGTGACATTCCTCATTTACGTGAGAAAAACATTTTGTATGCAGGTATATATACACCTGATAGATGAATAACATATTGTACATTCAAAGCAAATGCTAAAAATATAATTTTTAAAAGGAAATATGTTGTGTTTATAATGCTAAAGTTAGTAAACATACAACATGGCTCATTTGAGAAATATTACGGAACGTAAATTGTAAAACAGTGTTTTCAGATTGGTTTGTAATAAACGTCTCCGGATTTATTTTTAGGGTTTCGCCGAATCATGATTAAGCAGTTTGTATATAATTTAAATATTATAAATGGAAAAGCCAGATTTTGTTTATTTTATGGTTTATTTTGTGTGACATTATAAACATATAATTTCCTAATATTACTTACGTTTCAATGAATTAATCTTTCAAAATTATGGTCATTTGAAATTTAACATTGTAAATAAAACAAGCATTCCTTGTCCTAGTATATAAGTAAAATTATTGTGTATAAAAAAATACTAATTAAAAAAGTTATCATGTAAACAAGCGTAAACAAACGTAAATATGCTAATTTCTAATTAATATAATATACATATATAGAAATCAGATCAAAATACACATCTAGCCATTTTCACTGTGACTAAAAATAGATATGTCAATTTGTCTTGTTCCTTAAGGGGGATCTGTACATTTACAACTTGTAAGTAAACTTGTGACGTAATAACATATAATAAAATATTAACACACAAGCAGATCTCGCGAACAAAAATGTTGACATTTTACACAACATAGATTTGTAATTGTAAATATATACATTGTATATACATTTTTTAATTGTTTACAAGCTTATCTCAAAAGAAAACATTTACTCTTCGTTGTCTTGACAATCTTTATAACTTTTAATTACCATATGCTACTTGGGGATTTTCGAATTTTCAAAGGTATTTTTGTTGTTTACATGTATTTTGTAAAATACATTAAAAAAATAATTTATAGCTCAAGTAGTAGATTATTACTTTAAAGGCTGGGTAAGTTTACAATAGCTATAACCTCACATACATAAAATAAAATATAGAAGTATTAGTTTACTATTTTTGTGCACTGAAGATTAAGAAATTTAAATTATTCAGAGGTGGAGAAGAAGTCATTACAATTAAATACATGCATAATAAAACAAAGTATCTATTTGAAAATTACCAACCAATAAACACAGTAGAAATACATGCAAAAGAATCAATTTTACTTTTGACATTTCAAATCTGAAGAATTATGAAAAAGTTTGCTTTTTGGAGAAAAAAAACTTTAAATAATGCAAGTTACAATCTGAAAAATAATGTGATCTATCTTGTTGAAAAATCTTATTCTTGTTGGGGAGACTTGGTTGTCTGGCTATTATAGTATGGCACAGATTATGAAAAATCCTTCAAACGAAACTAGCAGCTTTTGAAATGTTATGTAATGTATTTTTTTTTAATATAAAACATTAAAATTTCCATTAAATACAAAATTCACTGCAAGTATAGTCTTATCACACTTATAAGTCTGATTTTCCCATCATTTTAAAGAAAAAAATGTATTCTGAGTCTGTACATACAGAACAACAAAAATGGCATTGTACCTTTAATATAATTTCTTGTATTAGTGAAAATAAATGGAAACATTGCATAAAAAGCAGAATGTAACAAAACATTTAGGTTACCTTTGGATTATTGTGTTTAATTGGATTATGAGAATAAAGATATATAAAGATATATAGTACACCACGCCATGAACGCGGTTCGAACTTGGCTTACAAATTTAGTGGTGACAGGCACAGATTGCACAGGTAGTTGTAAATCCAACTACCATACGATCACGACCACGATGGCCCCCCAAAATAAATGAAAACATTGCATAAGAAGCAACATGTAACACAACATTTTAATATTTAGTTTTGTCATATTCTTATTAACTTGCATAGACCTGTGTTGGTTACAAAAATGGCTTAGTACTTTCACAAGAAATACTTGGCTTTTTTTTCTATTTTCTTTGAATATAGTCGCCATACAGTCTCAAAACTCTATCTTACAATTGTTATATAAATACCATTTTGAATGGCAAACTGGAAAGTGGGGGTGTACATTTTCAATAAATGACCTGTTCGATTTCGGTGTATCTGTATCTAGGTAATTTGGAAGAGTGAGCAGTGATTGTTGTTAAAGCTATCTTATCCAGCTATCATTGCAAGAACAAGCTACAATGAAATGATGATGAAGTCTGCTTTGTACTAGACCAATTCGTTTAATTGGATCTTTGCGATAGTTCACTGAAACAACGGTCCGCGCCTCCGCGGGTGGAGATGTCGCTCTACTATGCCATATTATCATGATTCCAAGCCAATAAGTCTTTGCTCTTACTACGAACATCTGCGTGTTCAGCGAAAAAGCAACACATTCCATAGTCTTTGGTTTGACCTGACAGGGGGTCTATCGCACTTGAGGCGAGCACGTAATTAGGGGATTATACCATCGATGAGATTTGGTGAATGTTATAATTCATAATATCTTTATTAAAATCATATTTAGCTGCTTTTAGATAAAATTTAAAAATATTTTTAAATATTTATTTTTATTTTAGCTATGGTGAACATCTTGAATCACAAGATGCAATCTCTATGGTTACACCTATAAACTGACCGCAGATGATTAACATATAAAACGACCAGACTATTCAATGTCGTACATTATGTTGGAGAAGTGTTCACTGAAAATCACACTCATTAACCATCATTTGGAAGTAGTGAGAAAACATACATTTGTTATACATGTATTCCCATCGACAAGGGCAGGCCTACACTAACTCCAAAGTTTATGAACTAAATCATTGTAACAAGATCACTTTGCCTTGTCAGTGTAACGATAACATCTAGACGTGCGTGTACACACCACAGAAGCTTAGTTCGCCTTCATACCATATATATAGCTGGTATAATTATCGGATCGCTGAGCTGTTCGTTCGGGAAGTTGACCTTTGTCAGCTTGTTCAGACAGAAAAAAGAAAAGAAAAACAGAATTCATTACGCAATAAAAGATCGTTGTTACCGGAGACATATGTTTTATATGTCTCTGTTGTTACCTGGGCATTTATTTTTTGTGGTCGTACACGACCTTGATCTTGATCTTCACGAGAAGATAAACAGAAATAAAAGAATTAGGGTGGTCATTATCTTTTTTTCTCATTTACTTATTTTTTCCCCGGCAAGCTAAATATGTATATTATATTCGTCCTTGCTTTGACTAATCCTAGAACCAATTAAATATGTAAATCTAATGAAACATAAAATATTATAAGCAAAAATGTATGAAATAATCGTGTGAGACTTGACAGGTCCAGTGCCAGCCATGGGTGCACATTGCGGCAGAGAAAGGAGAAAAGCGACACTCGAGGCGACACCGAAATTGGTGTTAAAATTCTACTATTCGTGTTACGGCGGGAAACAGAGTTAATGATCGTTGTTTTTTTATCAGAGTTATTGATGCGCTTTATGCTTCATCATTGTTCCAAATGGAGATAAGCATACAACGATTTTGACCGCATGTAACACTTCCGAAGCGAACGTACTTCCCCTGTAATATTGGCCCCGTCCCATGTTGACACGGTGGTAAGCTACAGTTGTCCCAAAGTGCATTTCACAATGATATGTAGAATTTGTAGTAAAAATTTTAAGTGTCAATTCTTACATCAACTTCAAGCATATATCTTTAATCCACAGAGGAGATCCAAATTTTAATATAGCATGTGGAATAGAAGGATGCCACAGCACCTTCAGGAGGTTTTCCTGTTTCACAAGCCACAAAGTTTTGGGGTATATAGGAATCACCCTGTCCGTCTATCCGTCCGTCCGTCCATGTACTTTGTAAGCGAAACGGCTTATTGGATTTTTATGAAACTTTACACAGTTGTAGTACACTACCTGCAGATGTGCATGAAGGAATATGGTTGCTGTCCAAAATTTGGAAGGGGAGATAATTCAACTTGTAATTTCACGAAAAGTCGGGAAGGTTGTGGGAGCGGGGGGTATATTTAGTGCCAACTTGATGACAGCTTTCAACATATACAGTTTTGAACACATTGGGAAACAAATAAGAATTTAAGTCAAATGATCAAACACTGCTACTAATGAATAAGTTCACAAAAGCATAAAGATTGTTACTTTTTGGTAAAGTTTTTAAACATTAAGCATGTATCTTTGATTTACAGAGGGAATTACAGCTTTGGAGATAAGAGGGTCTAAACTGGAGATCCACCTTAAACTAAAAAATTGGGATGGGTTTAGGACCGCTAATGCCATTTCACCACTCTTCAGATCAAATCCGTTTTATACCTTCTATATTATTTTGCTGTAAGTCTTCAAGTTTCACTGTTCTTACAAGATACTATTGTAATAGTTTGAAAATCATGGCGAAGATAGCAAATATTGATGTCTTTCTGCAAAAAAAGTTGTAATTTATGATGATTTTAGAGGGCGCTTATTCATGTTTTGTTGGTAAATTAGGTAGGGGTGCTTATAGGAGCAGGGGTGCTTATTAGGACGAATACGGTATTTAAAGTATGTTTTTTAAGTTAATTTGTACTTGCAGTCAGGGAACAATGCAGACTTGTTATATTAAATATTGATACACATAACCTGTTATTTTAATGTTTCAAGCCTCTTTGACAAGGTAATTCTTTGCTAGTTGGCTCCTTACTCAGAAAATTTGGGAACTAGTTTAGAGCCATTGTCTAGAACATGTGTCTCTTTTTCGACAATGGTAAAGTAGATGAAAGAAGCTGAACAAATCATAATATCAACAACCTATAAAGGAACGAAAAGTTTTCTTATATGAACAAAGTCAATATTCAGAACACAAGAAAAACATTAACTTGAATTTAGAAATCTTGAGGAGTTTCATTACAGATTTGACACAATTTCCTCTTTTTGACATTTTACTCATTTACTTACTGTAGTGTTTATTTTTTGTAACCTGTGAAAGAAAATTGATACATTTTTTTTCAGGTACAAACGGGTCTAGTACACACTGCATACAAAAAATGCATTTTGGTTTGAAAGTTACACCATATTTGGTGGCATCTCTGCTGCCACCCATATACTTGTGTAAGGTTACTCTATGAGGTTTGGTGAAAGGTTACCCTATATATGGTGATAAGTAATGTGACTAACACATAATTTGGTGTTAGTTGTCTTATGAAAGGGTGTAAAATTTCCTGTCATACAGATGACATTTTACACCACATAGGAGTTAAATTACATTACTTCGGAGTTATGTTACACCACTTAAGAGTAATGTTACTCTAGTGCAGAGTTATGTCACACCTCATATAGAGGGTAAACGTTACACCAATATTGGTGGCAGCTGAGCTGCCACCATTTTTAGTGTAAAGTTGCACTTTTTTTTTACAGTGTAATGCCAATCGGACAAATTGCTCCCAATTGGTCCCCGCGCTGTAGTTATCCAAATATACGCAAAAACACAATGCAGGTTTCACATAGAACAATTGGCCCCGTGCCTCCTAAGGCCGGCCCTGTCCATCGAATATTAATTTAAAAAATAATCGAAACCCCAAGACTACATTTTGTGTATAAAACTGTTATTTGCTGCTTCTTCGTTCAGTACGCAACATTAAGGAGTAAGAGCAAAAACTGGTTGGCTCGGAATCAGGAGAATGTGTAAGAGTTGACGGACATGTCTTCATGAGGACTTTTGTAATAGTGAGCTAGCACTTTAAACAATCCAGCTAAGCGTGATGATCGAATGCAAAACGGACACGATCATTTCACTAAAATGAAACTTGTTCTAGACATGATACAGTTGAAAAAATAGTAACTATACGTTAAACAACAATCACTCGTTCACTCAGCTTACAAATGAAATTGTATTGTACCAAATGGATTGTCTCCCGTTTGCATAAACATTCATAAAGCACACATAGTAAAATGGGAATATGTGTCTTAACATTTGCTAACAGAAGACAGAAATTGGTTAAAAACTTTATAAAATTGTTGCTTTCTACACACATAACCGTGAAAGACAGAACGAATAGTATTGCATTAAATAGAAAAAAAAAAACCTTCATCTGGCTCCATATGAAACTATTTTCTAAACCATCAATAT
>MJUT01034017.1:356703-376417 GCA_002080005.1 Gigantidas platifrons
CCAGAACCCCCCCCCCCCTTTTTTTCTCACCTCCCCACCCATAAAAAGGTTAAAAATTTATTATATTCATTACAAGGTCAAATTAGAAAACTATAAAATTAATTAATGTTTTAGGGCCTTAAAAATTAGGGGAATATGGCATTAACACTTGAAATGAAATGAAATTTTTCACATCAACGTCATTTTTTCTTTCGATTTTAGAAATAATATGCATTTTTTTAATCCCTTCTTTGTCCCCCAGACATATATATTTGAGTATAAAGACCATTATGTTTGTTGACTAACTTTAGAATCCATTTTAGAGTTTAAATATTTTATATTGACTGCTAAAGAAATAATAACGTCTCAAAAGCAAACAGGACACAAACGTGTTTTACAAATTATACAAAAAAAAAAAGTAGATTTCCACACATTTTTGTAGAGAAACGTTGATGGTCGTTATATGTGTGAAATTCGAGGTTAAGATTTACACAGTCCGTCTCTCGTTTCATTACCGGAGTCATTTTCCCATTCAAAATAATTACGGGTAGTTTAGACGCACATATTATAAAATTCCAATACGAAGGTAGACAATTTACAGGTACAAAAGAAGTTTTATTTCTCCTTATATTAACACACCTATAGAACAAATCGACTTAAACCTGAATCACACAATAAATGCTTTCATTGGGGCTTTCATTTCTTTTCGAGTCTCCTGCGGGTACAAGTCTTATTCAGTTATTTGTATTGAATTAAAACGGGCTTAAATGTATTATTAAACGTAATATTAAATCTTAATTATTGGAAATCTTTCAGGCTAATTTTGGGGTGTCAAAGGGATACTTCAATAAATATTGTTTTCTCACTTAATTGCGAATACAACAATAGGATTTTTAGTCGTTTTTTAACATGTTCAACAAACAATTTAAACAAGAAATTAAAGTAAAAAATAAAAACATAAAAAACACTTTAATGGCGTGATTTCAGTTACTGACTGGTCACAACAAATGAAACTTTCAGTAAATATTAGTTATTAAGTTTCACGAAACTGTTATATTATTTATTTATATATTGTTAGAATATCCGCTTTCGGAAATATCATGTTTTATATATGTCCCTCTGATATCAATTTAAATTTTTTTGTGAATAATAAAAAATTGCGACGAATTTGTAAAATACAAACTACAAAACAGCATTTATATGTTGAGGTAGTCATGATGCCAAATAAACATTTAAAACACTTTTTCATGAACATTAAACATATACTAATCTCATTGCTGTTTAGATAGGCTAATTCAATTCTATAAAAAAAAAAGCAAATTAAAAAACAGCAAATACTGGCGGCCAATTTCACAATACCATAATAAACCAACAGTAGTAGTCCCTACACATTTTGAAATGCACGTTAACATTTCTCATATTTAACTGTTCTTCTTGTTTATAAAACAAAGCACAATGCATGAAGCAATGGTCCGAGGGCACCTGATCAAGTGTGAAACGCGCTAATCAATAGAAAATATTATAAAGTTTACAAACCTTGGTATTGATGCGTGTCACCCAGTCATCGATGACGACCAAAGCCAATATACAAACTGCTTTCAAACTCACTCAACCCCAGTAAAATCCGAGTCTACAATGCGCTTAACACCCACCTAAGTGACGGTTAGAAGGTACCCGGATTGAAACAAGTTGTTATGCGTTTGTTTAAACACCCCTCTGGCAAACATTGTTCAACAACAATAGACTGCCAAAATTAAAGCTCTATTCACATGTCAATTTTATTTCCCTCTAATCAAAAGATTAACGGTAATTGAATTTTACAATTATGAAATATATACAAAAAATATTTTTATTTAAACAATTCGATGTAGTAATATGATCTTTTTTCTTAATTATTTGTTTAATCCTAAGATCTATTACATTTTTTAATGAAAAAATTACCAACGCTTTCTTACAATATTTTTCACGTATTTAATTAAACTGAAATCTTCAACATTTTTCGTTCTAACAGAGACATATAAAACAATTATATTTTTAAAAATATGTCTGGTATATTTTCTACGATTCTGGATTATGAATTCATTGCATTGTTACAGTGACTGGTTGGTTGTTTCGCGAATTGATTGTCAGTTCACTTTCAGATATAACAATTATACCATGTTCACACTACTATCAATTTCGGATTTGATATCCGATTTAGCATCAAAACCGGATTACGTTCACTTATACCGATAAGAAGTGTTTCCGAATTCAAACCACCGCATATCTGCCGTGCAAAGAGCACGTATATATTTTTCTTAAAAGTTAACCAAGTCCGTTACCTTCTGAAAAACCAAAGTATGTGTGACTTATTCCTTCCTTTTTTATGTGTTAGCATTTGCTGAAAATCCGCAAAATAATCACATTCCCGATGTTTTTTCTACATTCCTACGCAAACATGAACATTCATGAGCAATATCGAAAACGACAAAACCGGATTTAAAATTGTTTGTGTGAACGCAAATGTGATGTCAATTTCGATGTTTAAATTACAGTTATAAATTGGATATTCTTATTCCAAATGAAAAATGGCATCAATGTGAACAGGGTATTATATTGTTTTACCAGCTGTTAAAAAACACTTTAATACTGAGAGCATCAATTGTTAATTGTAGCGTCAAATTTTTTACTTCATGCTGGACCTTAAGCTTATATATGAGTATGAATTTGAATTTGAATTTTGGTGTTTAACGCAATATTCCAGCTATATCATGCCGACCAGTTTTAGTGGTGGAGGAAGCCGGAGAGAGCCACAGACCATGGGCAAGCAACTGGTAAACTTTATCACTTGCGGCTGCGAGTCGAGTGCACCCTTTTTTGTAATTTACAAAGCTGGGCTCGAACCCACGCCTTATTGGTGATAGGCTTGCACGAGTTGTTAGATCCAACGACCTAACTCATTGAGCCACCCGGGCCCCCTATATATGAGTATGGGTTAGGAGGCTAGGGTTGTGATGTTAAACACCACTTTCAACAATATTTCAGCTATATCGTGGCGTTCATTTTTATTAGTGGAAGAACCGACCTGTCGCAAGTCACTGGCAAACGTTATGACATAATGTTGTATCGAGTACACCTCGTCGTGTGAGGGATTCGAATTCATAACGTCAGTGGTGATAGGCACTGATTGCACATGCCGTTGCAAAGCCAACTACCATACGACCACGACGGCCCCCATTATGAGTATCCAAATAACGATTAAATCTATGTTGACATTTTGACATCTTAATATACAAGATGAATCTGCGACATTTTTTTTCATCCGCACTCGAGCAATACAATGTAACGTCTCGTCTGCGTCTCGCGTAAAATGGTATAAGACAAGATTAGTCAAACTTGGCTCCGTATTAATCAAAGAGTAGATGTCGAAAGTATATACAAAATGTATATCTATTATTAGTAACGGTGGTCATATTTGATGGTTGAAGTACCTGTCGTACACATTTTTTTAAGACAACCATCAAGGATCCAGTTGCCCAAGTTTGGCTAAAATTGGCACAATGGGTATATAGATGTCGAAAGTATTAAAGTTTACGGACTGACGCTATGTGATGACACTATCCAACATGCCCTTTGGATCAGGTAAGCTAATAAAACCAGAGGCTCTCAAGAGCCTGTATCGTTCACCTGGTTATAAAAAGAACCAATTGGTCCTATGTAAATACTATGTCATGCGGTGGCGGCCATCTTGGATTTCCGATCGGCATAAAAAACCCGAACTTTTTAGAGGACCTTCAAATGATTACTCCTAGACAGTTTGGTTTCAATTGTCCAAGTGGTTTAAGAGAAGAAGCGCTTTGAAACATTTTTCCCATAGGGTCCAATGTTAAACTAAGTCTTGCCGTAGCCGCCATTTTGAATTTTATATCGGAACAAAAAACCTAAAGTATGTAGCGGACCATCCAATGAACATTCATGTACAGTTTGGCTTTAATCATATTTTTAGTTTCTGAGAAGAAGCCATTAGAACATTTTCCCATAGGGTCCAATGTTAATCTATTTCATGCAGTGGAGGCCATCTTGGATTTCCGATCGGCATGAAAAACCTAAATTGTGTAGAGGACCTTACAATGATCATTCCTGGGCAGTTTGGTTTAAATTTTCCAAGTGGTTTCAGAGAGGAAGCGTTTTGAGACACTTTTCCCATAGGGTCCAATGTTAAACTAAGTCCTGCTGTAGCTGCCATCTTCCATTTTATATCGGAAAAAATTCCTAAACTTTGTAGAGTACCATCCAGTGAACATTACTATCTAGTTTGGATTCAGTCTGATTTGTAGTTTCTGAGAAGAAGGCATTTGAACATTTTCCCATAGGGTCCAATGTTAATCTATGTCCTGCGGTGGATGCCATCTTGGATTTCCGATCGGCATAAAAACAAACAGAAACTTTGTAGAGGACCTTTCAATGATCATTCCTGGACAGTTTGGGTTCAATTGTCCATGTGGTTTCAGAGAAGAAGCGTTTTGAAACATTTTTCCAATAGGGTCCAATGTTAACCTTAGTCCTGCCGTAGTCGCCATTTTGAATTTCATATCGGAACAAAAAACCTAAAGTTTGTAGAAGACCATCCAATGACCATTCATGTACAGTGTGGCTTTAATCATATTTGTAGTTTCTGAGAAGAAAGCATTTGAACATTTTCCCATAGGGTCCAATATTAATTTATGTCCTGCGGTGGAGGCCATCTTGGATTTCCGGTCGGCATAAAAAAACAGAAACTTTGTAGAGGACCTTCAAATGATCATTCATGGGCAGTTTGGTTTCAATTGTCCAAATGGTTTCAGAGAAGAAGCGTTTTGAAACATTTTTCCCATAGGGTCCAATGTTAAACTAAGGCCTGCCGTAGCCGCCATTTTGAATTTCCGATCGGAACAAAAAACCTAAAGTTTGTAGAGGACCATCCAATGAACATTCATGTACAGTTTGGCTTTAATCATATTTGTAGTTTCTGAGAAGAAGGCATTTGAACATTTTCCCATAGGGTCCAATGTTAATCTATGTCCTGCGGTGGCGGCCATCTTGGATTTCCGATCGGCATAAAAAACAAAAAGTTGGTAAAGGACATTCCAATGATCATTCATTAACAGTTTGGGTTCAATCAGTTCATTAGTTTCAGAGAAGAAGATCTTTGAAATTTCAGCCAATCAGAGCATAATATTGGCCCTGGCAGCCATGTTGAATATCCGACTGGAACGAAAAACAGAAACTTTGTACAGAACCATCCATGGAACATTCCTGCTAAGTTTGTTCCAATTGGCCAAGTGGTGTCGGAAAAGAAGCTTGAAATGTGAAAAGTTTACAGACGACAGACGACGGACGCCAAGTGATGGCAATAGTTCACATGGACCTTTGATCCAGGTGAACTAAACTATAATTTTGGGTGTTGACCCCTTCTGATTCTCTTTGATCATTTCATCTTGGAAGATATAATAGCTAGGTAATACCTGTTTGATAAATTCGAGCAGGAAACTTAATAAGTAATCTAAAAGAATCAAAATCAGACTTCAAATAACTAGAGGCTCACATGTGTCTGAATCGCCCACCCAATCAAATCTAATGATGACAATTGTGCATTTCATTATGGTCTTTGACTGAGGACCATCTCCTAATTATGCTCTTACAGTTAAATAAATTAAGAAAATTCTGGTCTAAAAAAGCCAACTTCGATCAATTATAACATTTTCTATTCATAGTAGTGATGGTCATCTTGGATGCAGCTCTGACAAATCGGATTTATTTCGAACAGGGACCACACAAGAACTGTTTCTGCCAACTTTTATGACGAAACTCAGAATATATACAAAACAGTCATAACTATGTCCTTACACTTCATTTTGAGCTGGTTCTGGCTTCAAAATAAAGCTACTTTGGCATTTTTGAATTTTCTATTTTTAGTAACGGGGGTCATCTTGAATTGAGTTAGAACCTATCGTATATAATTTAGAATGTAATCTATCGAAGTACCATTCCTTTCAAATTCGGCCCAGTGGTTTCCGAGGATAAGATGAAAATGTGAAATGCTGACGACCATCATGACACCCTTTCTTGGCTCTTGATTCATTTTACTTCTCTGTTAAGTGTTCTCGAAACTGTCAAGTCAAAATGCAAAGGTCAGGTCGCAGCTGATGCTTCATCATACCCGGTATATCAAGCTGTCTTACTCTAATTCGATTATATCGTGGCTGCAGCTATGCTAGAGTACGCATTAGGGTACATAAGATATTTGTCGATCCTGCTCCAGTCCGAGTCTTGTGACTAAAAGCCTAGCAAGAGGCTCGAGATGTTGCTTTGCTTTTTTGGGGTATACAAGTGCAGATTCCGATGCAACGTTTCATGATCTGTATGAGCGTTTCCATCACAAATGAAAATGACGTTTTGCCGACAAAGCTAAGACGTACAAAAAGACATAGACACAGTCGAAAGTATCGAAGATCATTATCGCGTTAACCACTTTCTTTCATCCATTAGTCATATCATATCCCATCAAAATTCGCGATATCCACAAGAACTGAAAGCCATTTCTACGCCTGTGTGGGTTGGGCATGCTTCACGTCCATCGTTATTATACTGTCGGGCAGGTAAATCCAGAATCTGTTCTCGAAAGATGGGATTCAAGTGGTAATAGGACAATCCATTTTGCATTCACCGACTAAGTACTGTCATTTGAAATTATTCATTAAGATATTATTTTAAAGATCAACCAGTTGTGCTATGTTTAATTGACCATAGAAGCTTCGACGGTGTGGTCGCTATTTACGATAGTATCTGGTATAGTTAGTTAACAAGCGTCTCAATAATACAGAAATCGATAAAAACAAATGCGTTATATTGGCCGTTAAGTCACAGTTTTCCACTGCCTCCCCTGTTTCAAAGCCCTAGTTACGACACAGGTAGATATCTAATTTAGTACACACGACGCGTTTCTGGAATAATCTTCATCAGGTATGTTCAAAATCAAAAGATTGGAAAGTCAAATAATTTAATTGTTTTTTTGGGGAGTAAAAATTCCAAAGGGCCTTTTTAAATACAATATATTTATCTTTTTGTTCCATCTCAAAGATTTACCTAGCACTTGATGATTTCACATTTTTACATAGAATGGGGTGGGGGGATCGATTACTCGGTGGTATACGTGGATTTTACATTTCCAAAACCCATGTCCTATAATATATAGATAAATCAGTGGAAAAACACCAACCTTCAGTATTAACTTCGTTTACATTTACTTACTTTTACAGTCATATCTATTTATAAAGGACACTAAAGACAACCTGAAAATATGCCCTTTATATGCAGTTGTCCTTTATTCTACATGTATGTAATTATTTATTGAATGGTGAAAATAAAACTGCACTTTATAGACAGTGATTTGTTATATACAGGTGCCCTTTAAGGCAGGTTTAACTGTATAATATCTATATAAATAAGACTAGAACAATTAGCCACACTAACAATTTTACATAATAAAGTTTTCAAGTGGGTTCTACTATGTACATTGTAGAAATATAATACAAATGGCATGTTGCATGTTTAACTCTAATAAGTAGAATAGAATTACCATTCACCTTAATGGTTGAATGGCCAATCTGTCCAGAGTTTCTTGAAATGGTTTACAGGGATAATAATCAATACACTAGCTTACAAATTATCCTCATAAATAACATGTACACTGTAATTCTAGTTGTTACATTTTCTTTGTTTCTAAAAATATTTTCTCCAAATTTGATGGTCTTTTTTTTGTGAGTGTGTACAAAATAAAAAAAAAATGATAATCTTCCTATGCAAAAGTCAGTATACAACAGATATATTTTTTTTATTAATGTCAATATGATCAGAAATATAGTCAAGTTATGCAGTTTGCATATCAATGACAATAAAAAAAAAATTCAATGTCCTAGTGGTCATATTTGAAATGGTAAAATATCACAAAGTTGACTACTCATCTTTAAATATATCAAATATATATGTTAAAATGAAGAGAGCCATTAAAAAATTGATAAAGATTGTGGATGTTCATTAATGTTGCAAGGTGAACATGCAGTTTTAGGCAGAACAAATACATGTCTTTCTGTTAAACCTACCAACCCTACAGTTTTTATTACCATTTATGGACAAGCACTGTTAAATTCAGATCATTGTAATGTATAACCTAGGCATATTTAAAAAATAAATTAAAGATTTGACTTTCTATCTACACTCTTTTTAAAGAATGTTATGGGACGCACATTATTTTTTTCCATGCTTTATACATCTTCAAATGTAACAAGGTAAACATGTTCATTTATACAGACAGGGCCGGAATATCCTATCCTATAGCATAGGCTGTAGCCTAGGGCCCCTCAAGCTTGACAGGCCCTGCTAAAAGATTTTCAAATACATTTTTTTTTAATTAGTATAATGTATAATATGCAATATTTTTGCATTGCCGAATAATTCATTTAACTTTAAATAAAAAAATATTAAAGATGGGTGTGGGCCAGTTAAAGGGTGGCTCCGTATGAGGGGGAGGGAGCACATAATCTCATTAGCCTAAGGGCCCCAAAAGGTCATAATCTAGTCCTGTATACAGGTACAAATGAAGGGTTAGGGTTAGGGTTGTTCATTTATACAGGTACATATTTAGACAGTCAAATAGGTACAAATGAAGAAATGTAAGCATGTAAATTAATACATAGTCTTGTTTAACTTTGCTCTGTGATGGTGGACATCTTGGGATTTCTGATTCATACAAAATGGAAACTTTGATCATTCAAATTTATATTTTTGGTTCAATCAATATTTTAGTTTCTTTTATTTATTTTTCCATAGGGATCTATGTTAAACCAAGACCTGAGGTGGCAGCCATCTTGCATTCTTCCATTAAAAATGTCAATTGTGTAAGCATAGGCACATGCATAGGCACCTCTTTCTATTATTTTTTTAAACTATCCACACCCACCCAAAGAGAATGGAAGGTATCCTGTATCTCGTCTTAGGTCACTTCAAATTCTGGAGAAAATTTGGTATAAATCACATCTGAGTTGTAAAACTACATTGTATTTAAAACCTCACATTGCACCAGCAATATCACAATGCAAAATTAAGAGCTTAACATTGATTGTTCATTGCTGATATATGGAAGCTTATGTTCTTACAAAAAAACTGATCAAATAAATACTATAGATACACATTTCATATTAGGCCTAAAAAAAAAAAAAATTCTGTGTTTCCGGTAACCCGACCGACCCTATTTTTACGGCACCGACCCTTATTTTTTTTGGCAAAAAAAAATTAAAAAAAATCGTGGCAAAAGATTGCGGTGATTTCCGTTTCCGGACCGGACTCCAAATCTTCGAAGTAGTGTCAGCAGCGGTGCAGAAATAAAATAAAAAAACAATTTTGGAACAAATATCAGCTTCTCTACTCATGAAAAAGAGGTAACTGCATTTGTGCAAAAGCTAGATACAGCGGCTGAAACTGGAACAAAGAAAGCAGTAAATGCTTTTGAAGTTTTGATGGCTGGTGGAAGAAAATATGTTAAGAAAAAACCTCAAAGTAGGTTACAAAAATATAAAATTATCGTAGTTGTGGCATGTTTCTGCTAGCATAAGGGAAACTGGCCAACCACAGCTGCAATTTTTTTTTAAATAATTCATATACCCAGTACCAAGTCTTCATAGCCTTCCTCACAGAATCAAATGGTTTCCCCTAAGTTACAATAATTCAAAATTTTAGCTTCAGATGGAATTTTAATTTAATATATAAAAAAAAAGATAGACTGCCCCCTTCCCAGATACTAATGCACATTCTTTCTCTTGAATCCTTTATATTAAATTCCAACCTGACATTGTACTCACCCCAAACCGTGAAAACCAGGCAATATTCACAAGCAAACAGTTGAATTATTTTGTTTCAATGTGTCTTATATTTTGCATGTATGTTGTATTTATACACCCATTCTTTATCTGTGTCTGTCCACCTTTATATCCCAAAATATGTCTGCCCAGTATATATTTTTCGAAAGGATTATTTATATCAGTACTTGCTACATGTATTATTAATATTAAAGTGTACATATAAATGTCAGAGCATAAATTGGCCCAATTTTGTTTTGGGTTTCAAGATGCAATGTTTTTCTTTGTCACAAGAGTTTTGAAAAGTGTTGAATTGCCATTTACAAAGTGCTCTGTACTTCTTAAAGTATTTTTTATTTTGGTTTATTTATATATCAACAGTTGGCCCAACATCAAATCCATTTTTGAGGTTTGAAGTATTATTAAAATCAAAGACATAATACTATGTACAGAAACATGTATCAGACTGCTGGTAACAGCAATATTTAAACTTGGTACTCATACTTTAAAAGACAGTAAAACAGATTTTGAATTCAAACCGAAATGTTGTGCTGTTTATGCGACCACCTCGACTCTTGGTCTATTAAAAGTCATATGATAACACCTCTGAAACATGCACAGAACATGGAGGTTCTAAGCATGTGGCAATATACAGCAGGAACATATCAACTACTCTATATTAAAAAAAAACCTACCTACCTACCCTATTTTTTTTTGGACCCGTTACCGGAAACAGATTTTTTTTTTTGCCTTATTATTATGCTGCATATTATATGGAATGACCTGGGGCTCAAACCCACAGAACTGTTCAACGATGGAGGTTGGCAAGTTATAATACAGAAAGCCTGACCGTGGGCAACATGTTTGCAGAGTGCCAATATCCCTGCACTATAAAGACGTCTGTTGTAGATTTCTAAGAACAGTAGGTGCCTTGTAGCCACTACAAAAAACTAAACTTTTCGTTCCTATCAAACTCTCCATACTTTTTCAGTGACAATTAAGTCGTTGACCCAATAGACCCATCACTTCCGTCATTTCTATCAAAGATTTATATAGTAGAAAGGATATGAATTTCGCGAGATTTACCATAGATTGTATGTAAGGATGTTACGTGGCGAGAACAAGTGAGATTACCCATAGTGCAATTCATTGACGATGCGTGTGCCTTGATCACTGGTGGAAATTTTCATCGCTTCAACATTTTAAGCCAGTATTTGTAAATATATGAAACCATAATTACAGGTATAAAGCGAAAATATTTGTCCTAAATACCAATAATTAATAAAGTATCGACTTATTATATCCCCGCTCCACCAGAGGGGGTATACTGTGTTACCTCTGTCAGTCCGTCCAACCATCCAAGATATTTTTTGTCGCCTTTTTCTCAGCAACTATTGATGGCAGAAATCTGATATTTGGTCACAAGCTTCATATAGGTATGCCATATTGTGGGATGCATTTTTGGATCCATCAGATTCCTACTTCCTGTTTGCCGACTTAGTTGGTTTTTATACACACTGAACATATATGCGGGGATATCTTGTTGTAGATGTATAATCCATATTTCATCAATAATTGACATTAATCGATTTGCCCTTTTGACCTTCATAATCCCGCCTATTAATATGGGCGGTTAAGACTCAAATTTAAATGTCAAACTCCTCTCCTCTCTCATCATACCGAATATTGAAGCGGAGCCGTCATTTTTGTGATAATATAAATATTTTTCAATGAATAGAATGAGTTTTATTGAAAACAGTGCTCCCAATTTGTATTTATTAAGGATTGTTTACCATCATTTGTCAAAATGGCGGCGTTCTAGGCGGAAATGGGGGTGGCCTATTTAGAAATCAATAAACTTCCTTGCTTACATGAAATCGACATACCAAAGTATACTAAAGTGTATTCGATATAGAAAAACAAAATTTGGCGTGATGGGTTTCTTTGTTTTATCATTTTTAATATGTTTTTAGATGTATGAAACTCTACTGTACTTTTTTTTAATTTTACGTGTATGAGGGGTGATACAGAAAAAATCAAAAAAAAATTTCCATTGAACCTATATCGGCAAATCCAAGGATTGTTTTGTGTAGTGTAGTATATAGACGATGTATAACACAAACTTTGGTGTAATTGGATGATTTTCCTATGAATTCTCAAGGCATTTCAAAATGAATGAATTCATTTTTGCTCTGTTGTAGCATAAAACCTCGCCACACGAGATAAAGCAAGAAAATACAAAATTCGCATCCTTTCTACTATATAAATCCTTGTTTCTATATAGTTTAATATATTACCGAACTTGTTCTTGTCCTGAATATAGCTGAAATACTGCTCGCTGGACATTAAGCAATAATCAATCAATATATATTGAATGGCATTTTAACATTCACTCAAATATTTAGAGACAGATCTCAAACTAATTCAAGAGAGCTCTTACTGAATTGTTTAATTTAATTAAATGTACGGGAGATGGCTGTAACATAAAGCATTTTTATTTGTACATAATATAAACAGGATTGTTAATTTTTTAGGATTTATTTTTAGTTGAAATATATAGGAAAATGAAAGTCAATTTTTGTTATATTAAATTATGTACTAATGAAAACCACTAATATAAGAGTCATTCCATGAAAAAGAGGATAAAAGTGTGACATGATCAATAAAATTTCAAAAAACCTTAAATTGAATTTTCTTTCCATATTTTGTTAACAGGAGAGTCTCTAGTTTCACCTGAGATACAAGAAAAGATAACTTCTTTGGAAATGAAAGAGCTATGAACAATTTAATAGGTAGTCCCAAGTGTGTCACAGATGTGATGTTGACAAAATAAATGATCTTTTGATAATAATTGTGTACTTGGGATAGTTATAAAGACCAGCAATAATTGAAATTAATCTGATTTAGATCAAATTAAGCTGTTAAAAAAAAGTTAGATTATGTTATATTCTTATTATATCTAAGAGTTTGACATACGAAATATTGACAATGGCAAACACCCATTTTTGAGAAGTTATTACAATGTAATGTTCATCAATGGCTGAAACTTGTTTTGAAATTTGCCATCAAGTGATGTAAAAGAAATCCATTCTAGACATCAAGCAACATTAGACAGTTTCCATGTTAAAAAATCAGCTATAATTGTAGCATGATGTGATGTTGACATTTGCATGGATGTGATGACAATGCATGTGATGTTTGACCACTCTCTTTATATTGTCCTTATCCAACTGTTTTTTACACTTATTTGTTTCTGATGTAAAATCCATCAACAAAAACAACAAAATCAAATTTCTATTTACATTTTATTTTCTACAAAAAGTATTGTTTCCATTTACTTTAACAAACGTGATGTTGGAACAGATATCTGGGACGCCAAACGGAGTCAATAATCAGGACCATAACCCAAAGTTTCTTTTTTGCAAACAAGTTTCGGTCTTTGGGATTGAGAACATGTAGCTTCCTAAAGCTTCTTAATGAGCAATAAACGGTATCAATCATACTGAACAGTATAAAGTCAGAAAATGACAAAATGATCATTATAGGAACGGACATTTCATATAGAAACGGACATGATGATGTCTAATTTTTGTTGATGGAACAACTTATCTGCTCATGTCTAAACTGCTATTTAAATGTTGTTTATGTGTTGTACGTCACAAAATTTGATTACAATTTCAAGCTCTGATTACGGGTCACGTTACGGATCACGTTGCTTTCACGTGATCAGAAAAAGTAAATAAATACACGGACGTGATGAATAGAAAATCTTGACGGAATCCACACCAGTTTGGTTTGACTTCTAAGTAAACGATTATTTGTAGAGGAAAGAACGAAAAAAATCATTTTTCCAAGCACTAAAGTCAGTAAAGTGATGAAACTAACTGAAACAACAGCTCAGTCGTGACTCAATCAGAGTATGTGGGTTTGAAAAAAAACCATAAAGGGTGCCCTTTTTGAAGGAATATCATCACATCTGTGACCTTTTGTTAACCCCTCTTCTAGTATCCTGGGGTTCATAAAAATAGTACCAAATCATTTTCCCCTTGAGTTTTAACATTTTTCTTCCCTTTTAGCTACTACAGAAAACTATAGAACTGATAATAACCATTTATTTCAGAATTTTATCTTCCCTGACATTTATGTCACAATTTTGGAACCAAAATAATGCACTAGTACTCTGATAATTATTAAATAAACAAGTGAAATTTATACCAAACTGCACACTTTTATGTTTTATATTTGTTCAGTGTAAATAAGGAATAAATAATAATAAGTCAATAATATAGATACAGTTAGCTCAACGCGAATGAATTCTCTATCGTTTTCCCCCGATTTCGGTGAATATCGGTGTGCCGCCGTTAATTTCAGATTTTGCTCCTAAAATCCTCCCAAGCTTGTCCACCCAACACCGCATGGTTTATGACCCTCCCAAATGGTTTATGGTCGTCTAGAGTAATAAAAATGTTTAAATGCCTCCAATAGTTAATCTGATTAGGATGTTACACATGTTACATGACCATCTATTGCGTTATTTATCCAAACCAGTAGCACTCTTACAACTTTAAAATGGCGAAATTTTACCTTTTGCACTCGTGCAATTTTTTGTGTAATACACAAAAGAATTTGCTTCGCTAGTGTATTTCAAATCAGTCAGAACCTGAACATACACGATTGATGCATTGATTTTCTAGCGCCTTTATATTTCTTTCATTGTAATGTCATTTTTTGATAATTTAGGGCGTTGGTATCGTCTGCAGAAGCTCCAAAACTCAACTCGACGGGGTACTGACAAATGGTCAATGTCCATACCCCTATACGAGATAGTGATTCCGAGAATGTTACTATTTTTATCACAAGGGAAATCCCGCGGAACATTCAGCATTTTAAATAAAAAATCTAAATCAACACAAAATATTTTAGCCTGCTGAAAAAAGACAAGTCGGTAGTGCAATTTTCAACGAAATAATTTCATCACAAATTTTTATTAGCATCGGATTCGAAAATATCGTTCTGACTAAGCCCATACCTGATGGGGTACTGGCAATTGACAAATGTCCATACCCCTATGTGAGATATTGATTCCGAGAATTTTACTGTTTTAGCAAAAGGGAAAACACACGGAACCAGGGAAATATTATAGTTTGCTGAAGATGACAAATATTATAAATAGTCACACAAACGGCAATTATGCTTACCTGAGTTATTCAACTTATTGATTTTTAATAACACATGTCTGTATCCCGTGGAGAAAGCGGCATAGATCAATGGGATTAAAACCATACATTTTACCGCGGCCCACCGATTCAGGTGAGAAACCCTGCTGATTTATGATCAAATGCTCCAAAGATACACCAAGATTTTTTCGGTGGATATCGGTGTATTTCAGTTTTACACCAAGAAATTCCCCAGATTTTGGAGTGGGAGAATCCATTCGCATTGAGCTAACTGTATCTTTACTTGGCTACAAACTTATCACAAACATTGGTGGTCATACTTATCCCCTTTTGTATGGAATGACTCATAAACATAATGAGCAAATAAACAATCAAAATATAAACAATTCCGAATTTTTTGGTGTAAAATTTGTTAAAATCTATCCAGAAATGACTTCACAATAATTTTTTGAAAAAATTTGGTTTTGGCAACATACTGTAGAAGGGACATATAAAACGGGATAGTATACTTTGCTTCCTGTATCTGAGACCAAACCATTTCTTCTACGGGATCTGCAAGGATTGCATGACTCTTGATTTACTATTTGTTTCACTTGAAACCATCAAAGTAATGTTGGTAAACTAGGAACACGTTGCACTTGACATGCTGTTTATTTTTCCCAGACAGGAAGTTCTGTAAAAATGTTAAAAAGAAAACCAAACTCCATGCAGAAAAATAATATTTCCGGATATGATTAAAATTAACATTGAATATCATAGTTGTTGCCACTTATTTAACTATCTAAATTTGTTTGAATTCATTTTCTTTGAAAATTCATTATTTTAACTAGATAAATAATTAGATTTCCCACATTCAGATAGTATGTGACCTATATCCGGGGGCTCCATGGAGGGGAGTTGGTAGGCTACATGACAGACTGTTGATGTTATGGTATTTTTTAATTATGATCCTCATCGTTTGTTTATATCTATGCTTTAAAATATGCATATTTGCTAAATTGTGGGACAAAAGCTCAATGCGATATATTAATAGGGTTTTGACCTCAATATTCAATATGATAATTAGAAGTTGGGGATTGAGTACATGTACTGATGGGTACGGCGGTGACGCAGGAGTTTATATACATCCATTCATATATTCCCTCGGCATGAAAACCATACGCATTCATATATTCGAACTACGAAAACTATATGTAACACATTTATATTGATTATTCACTTGTGTATGATGTTGAAATTTTTAAACCTAAATATATTTTACCTTTACCTTTATTCAGTAATTGGTCGGACCCATCCAAATTTCAGACTAAATCAAAGGCTAAGCACACACACATCAATTTTGCCAACCTTGTAGTAGCTCATAAAGAGGCGTTTTAATTTGATATACAACAGAAGCACATTTTGTGGGTTCAATAATTTCAGACAAGTCTATTTAGTTGTACACTGTGATGCAACCAGAATGCATTTCCAGTGATTCGAAATCCAAGATGGCGCTCCGGTCTCTGATTTTCGAATTCTTCTCCAGAACAGCTGCATACCCAGTCACTAAATTTACAAGAAATATTCTTCTTGTGGTCCCGAATGAAACCCCAAATACAATTAAGTTAGTCTAAAAATTATAAAAGTCTATAAAAATAAACACAAGAACACATAAATATATTGCAAATTATAATGGATTATGAAAAGAAAGTTTAAACGAACAATCACCTCTCATCTTTTCTGAACTAACTGAACACAAAAGACCACGACATATGACCGTTGTTTATTTAGGCCCTTGATTGGGACAGGCACAAACATGTGGCGGAGTTAAACCGGTTAATGGGATATCAACCCCCCCCTAGGCCTTTCTGATAACTGGATTTACATGATCTGCGATTTCATTTCATATTCATATTACGTCTTTAGACAGTTACATTGATTTTTCTTTTCGAAAATCAAGAATTAAGTCATGACAAATATCGTGGCCAAAAAACTTATATCAAAATATTTTTAACATTTCATGTCGACTGGTATTAATTAATGAAGAATTGTCAGTGTAATAACTGGAAGCAACATTTGTAGTTTAATCGATTGATCTAAATGTTTTGTATTGTTGTACAAACCCTCTGGTCATTCCTCTTATCTATCACTTGTTCCATTGGAATGTATTATAGTTTGATTTGTAATTATCTAGTCGATCAATGTTTACTTTTGTGTGGTGACCACTAACTTGTTAGTGCAATGCCAATTACAACCTAAAAATGGTTACGTATGTGTCCTGTAGGTGTTCATAATATTTGGCTTTCTAATATACAAGGGCCCGGGTGACTCAATGAGTTAGGTAGATGGATTACTTAACAATTCATACAAGCCTATCACCGTGAATACGACGTGGGTTCGCTCCCTGCTTTGTCAATTACAAAAAAGGGTACACTCGACTCGTAGTCGCAAGTGATAAAGTTTACCAGTTACTTGCCCATGGTTGGTGGTTCTCTCCAGGTACTCCAGCTTCTTCCACCACTAAAACTGGTCGCCATGATATAGCTGAAATATTGCTGAAAGTGGCGTTAAAACACCAAAAATCAAATCAAATCAAATTCTAATATACACGGTTCAACATGTCAAGCCACCGGTTGTCTTGGTTTTATGTTTTTTAAATGACATTTCAAGTGATTTTACTTTTCCATTAAGTTGGAAGGTTTGGTCCAATAAAATCACTTTAACCCTGCCATTTCTCATTGAAGTGCCTGTACCAAGCCAGCAAAGTGAGCGGTCATATATGACATGTGCGTTAGGGGTATCGAGTATTCCTTTTTTTCCTACAATTTTTCGATTAGATTTAGGAACTGTTCCGAAGATGTGAACTTTTTTGTTTTTCATTATTTTAACTTTTATTCAAAAATCGTATAATGAATTCCTTTAGACATTATTTCACTATTATTTCAATAACAACAATCTCCACGTTGCTATGGTTAACATGCTTGTATAGAGC
Source organism: Gigantidas platifrons (assembly GCA_002080005.1). Taxonomy (NCBI): domain Eukaryota; kingdom Metazoa; phylum Mollusca; class Bivalvia; order Mytilida; family Modiolidae; genus Gigantidas; species Gigantidas platifrons. The sequence continues at coordinate 374,703 of MJUT01034017.1, forward strand.
GTGTGAAAATAGTAATCCATGTAAGAACTGGACAAAATAAGATTCAGAATAATAATTAGACTGGAGCAATGAACTAACCCGCAGAGTAATAATCTCCCTTAAGAGAGTTGTTTGTGTATGAAAGTACTTTGTATGTGCATATTCTAATATTTTGAGCAGATAAAATATGTTTATACATTCAAATGTGTATTTCGACGTTTTTTTCTTGGTACAACCAGACATAAATAAATGTGTATTCTACCATATCATATTTGAACCCTTGAAATGGCGTGTCATGAAATTATCACTTCCTCACTCGTTCTTTACACGACTTCGTCATTCACGAAACCTACATATAATGGCATGAAACATCAATCGAAGCCTTGTTTTGTTTCTGGTATTGATAGGCTCATACATTAAAACAAAATGAAGATTTTTACCGATAACAACACGTTAAACACTTATCATTTTAGTTAATTTTTTTTAATCTATAAACACTGTAAAATATCTTTACTATTGACAAGGGATTCTCTTTGTGGACACTTGTATTAAAAACGTAAACATCAAATTTAGTGAACACCTGTAGTAAAAACGTAGATATCAAATTTAGTGAACACAATTAAATTGCATTTATGTGCAAGAAGTAGCCCTATGACGGCCTCGCTAAAGAAGTTTGAACTAATTACGTAAACATCAGTTATAATCAGAACTATTCTAAATCCATTTGAAAAAAAGGCAACATATAAAGATTCAAATCCACCTTCATTGTATTGGATGTACAAACCACACACATCTCTGTACTAAGAACATTATATCTCAGAATTATCTCGTTAAGCAGCCCTTTCCCTTTTTTGAGTTCTTACAATGTTCTTTATGTAGTTATCAAGGTTAATCAATAATCGATTTAATTATAAGTGAATTATAAATAGGCAGAGTTATGTTTTTTAAGGATTTGGTTATTACGGAAAGCCTGACCCTGGACCATAGTGGATAAAGTGTTTTGGCAGTACCACGTTCTCTGTACGTTCAAGACTCCCTGTACGTTAAATACTTCATGTACGTTAAAGACTCCATGTACATTAAAGACACCCTGTACGTTAAAGACTCCCTGTACGTTAAAGCCTCCCTGTACGTTAAATACTTCATGTACGTAAAAGACTCCATGTACGTTAAAGACTTCATGTACATTAAAGACACCCTGTACGTTAAAGACTCCTTGTACGTTAAAGCCTCCCTGTACGTTAAAGACTCCCTGTACGTTAAAGACTCCCTGTACGTTAAAGCCTCCCTGTACGTTAAAGACTCCATGTACGTTAAAGACTCCATGTACGTTAAAGACTCCATGTACGTTAAAGACTTCATGTACGTTAAAGACTCCATGTACGTTAAAGACTCCATGTACGTTAAAGACTCCCTGTACGTTAAAGACTCCATGTACGTTAAAGACTCCATGTACGTTAAAGACTCCCTGTACGTTAAAGACTTCATGTACGTTAAAGACTTCATGTACGTTAAAGACTTCATGTACGTTAAAGCCTCCATGTACGATAAAGACTCCATGTACGTTAAGGACTCCCTGTACGTTAAAGACTCCATGTACGTTAAAGACTCCCTGTACGTTAAAGACTTCATGTACGTTAAAGACTCCATGTACGTTAAAGCCTCCATGTACGTTAAAGACTCCCTGTACGTTAAAGACTCCATGTACGTTAAAGACTCCCTGTACGTTAAAGACT